>CAUDNR010004051.1:49085-67122 GCA_958430865.1 Entrophospora sp. SA101
GAACTTAATAAATCCCAGTTGATGAAAACCTTTTCAGATGGTACTAAGCTAGCTGGTATTATTGTTACTACTACTATAGTTATTATTATTACTATTATTTACTATTGTTATTATAATATCTTGTCTTTAGTGGTTCAAATTATTTGTTTTTTTCATTAGGAATTTGAGTATTTGAATTACATTGAAGTTTTATTTGAATAAATGAATAATTTGAATTAAAATAAGAATTTGCATTATGAATAGAAAATCTATGACTTTTATCCTGCTATGATGTATTTTATTTTGCTTTTTGAGTGAATGTATGTTTTTTTTGTTATTCTAAGTAATGTAGGTGGATCCATCTAAATTAAATGTCTATGCCATTGAATTCTGTGCTGAAATTTCAGATGTAAAAATGGAATGTCAAGAGAAAATTTTTTTGGCTGGCTAAGTTGTTTAAAAATTCCTTAGCTGGCTAACATCACTAACCCTAATTACTATTCAACAATTTAATTATGAATCTGCACAAATTTGCGATTTAATTCTGTCTGAATAACTTTTAAAATGCAATATAGTAATAGTCTTTTAAATGTGAATCTACATTAATTTCTACTAAATAACTAATTACGATGTTATACAAATAAATAATAATAACAAGAACTGTCCCAAGACCAGAATGTTTACTAAGAATTGACATATAAAAAACAATTACATTCCAAATAGCATTCATTGTGTTGTGAACAATTATTTGTTTGAGTAGAGGAATAAGAACAGGCATGAATTTGATAATGTAAAAATAAATGTTGGTTTGATTCATGTTGTCAACAATCACTTCACTAACAGTTGTTTCATTAACAAATGGTTCGAATTTAAGAGTTGGAAGTAACCATGCAAACCTTTGAAATAGTCTAATAAATTAAATTGTACTACTTGAAAATGTATTTAAAGGTTGGTTTTTGACTTGGTTGAAGAATAACTCTCTTCCTAACTCTTCTCTTGACCATATCTCTTGATATAATCAAAATAACCTTAATATAACGAATGTCAAATGAAATGATTGTAAACACAACAAATTTAAGATACATGATTGTGACGAAAATTGAACAATGTATGAAAAATCAAACAAATTTATTTAATAAAAACAAAATTTACAACCCATAAAATATTTTTGTTCTAATAAAATTTCCATTGTTGCTGTCATCTGTTTCTGATTCAACATTGCCCGGATCATCATCAACTGTATTTTCGTTATTTTCAACAAATTCATTTTCATTTAATATTTTTCATCATACTTTCTTTTAGTGTTGACATTTTTTTTGATTTTGACTTGAAGATATCAAACATTTAGATTGATATCTTTATAGACAATGATTGTGATAACCATGTCCACATGTGAGTATATACACTACAATTATTCAAATTAGTATAGTTAGTGTAATCACATTATATGTAATTGCAAAAAATGTTTGTAGATGGTTCCTAGAAGTAACAAAGTTTTAGTAATTAAAGGATACTGATTGTCTCTGGACGTGAATCTATGATAATCGTCAACATTCAACAAGAATGTATTTTTGAATATTTTGTAAGTGCATTCTACATATTTCTCATGTTCATCTGCAACTTGCTTCTTTTTATGGTCTACTGCTCTTGATGTTGTAGTTACTCCAAGACTTGTATCTACCGAGTCTAGATAGAATGCAAGGTCGAACTTAAAAGAGTTGATTTTTGTATTATTTAAAACAAGAAGATAACACATGAACACCACCATTAATCTCTTCATATGGTCTATTACGTTCAAATGGCCAAGCTTCTAAATAGAGTTGGTCAAAAAACCTCTTCAAGCTTGGTTCTATTTCTTGGAGCAATCTTCGTATTTCATCAAAATTGTTTATAGGACCTTGATGGCTCTAGTGAAATCAATCTTTTCACTTACCTCTTCCTCTTCCTCTTCCCCTTCCGCATCTGTGGTTTTTACTCTCCTAGGTTCTCTTTTTAAAAGATTTTCTACAAAATTCATATAACGAATGTTACATAAAACAACACGTTACTTTCACTAAGTTGTTGTTCTCAGCTACTTTACATTTATTGCCTTTCAGTGGTTTTACATTCTGTGCAACGTTTAATTTCAGGCAATTTTTCCTTGAGTAAATCGTGTTATGAAAGTTGTGGGATTCAAAGGGATTCAAAAGATATGATAACAACTAAGTGTAAAACTTCAAGTTTACACATGATTTATTGCAAGAATGGGCTACATGATACCCTTGTAAAAGTATTTTAAACTGTATAAAAAAAATTGAAATCAATTGTGAAAATCCATTCCTTATATAGGACGGTCTCTCCTGTTCGGTAATCTCAATTATAATAATAATAATTATAACGATAATAATCTCAACTATAATAATAATAATAATTATAATTATAACGACAATAATCTCAATTATAATAACGATTATAATTATGAGAATCAAATTAGAGGTGATGTATTGGAAATTCCATCATCCAACGACGTAAATCACTTTACGGATCCGCGATTCAGATAAAAACTTTGTGCTTTGCACAAAGAATCATTCAAGTTTATTTATCTATTTAATAGTATATAAATATATATATATATAATCTGTAATTTTTAACAAATATTTAATAAATGTATTTGTTCCAATATAAAACCTTTGCTAAACAAAGGTGATGGATGATAGAAAGTTTGATTTGATTGATTGTGAATAAAATTTTGGAGTGATGGTTTTAACGTTAGCGTTAAAACCATATTCTTAATGTCTCCATAAAAAAATATTCAGCAAAGGATCTCAATAACATTTTGAAATACTCGGACATATACACACACACATACTGAATATTTTATCCCAATATGAAGTTACACGAGCATCAAAATATTTTTGTAAAACAAGTCATATAACTTGTTATTTTTAGAATTGTATCTATTATCATTAAAAAAAAAAAACATTCTTTAAATCTTTTAGATCTGTTTCCAAATTTTTAGATCTAAATCATTTTATTTCATTCATTTATTCTTTTCACATTAATTTTTGTTGCTAAAATAACTTTATAGATTAAATAGAAATCAATCTATTAGAGCTAGTAGTAGTATTTTTTGTTTTTTTTTTGCTATAAACTAGAAAAATCAAATAATAAAGATGTCGAGTAACATGCGCGGTTTGACTGTATTCATTGCAGACATAAGAAATTGTATCCTAAAATACTTGTAATAATGATATCTTGATTAGAAAATTACCTTTTTCTATTATCTTTTAACTTTTTTTTTTGCAATATTTCAGGCAGATCAAGGGAACTGGAAGAAAAACGTATTAACAAAGAAATGGCAAATATTAGATCAAAATTTAAAGGTTTCATTCCTTTAAATAAATTTTCTTTTCAATCCTGAATTTAAATTAACCATCGACATTAATTATTCTTAATAATGCATATATTCAAGATGGAAATCTTAATGGGTATCAAAAAAAGAAATATGTATGCAAACTTTTGTATATGTATATTCTTGGATGGGATATTGATTTTGGGCATATGGAGGCAGTGAATTTAATATCCAGTAATAAATATAGTGAAAAACAAATAGTTAGTTTTTATCTTTTTTTTTTAATTTTACATAACTATTAATTGTTCATGATGATTGATTACGTTTAATTTATTATGGTGATATACGCTACATAAGGGGTACTTGGGCGTGACACTTTTAATGCATGAAAATAGTGATTTGACATACCTTATTATCAATTCAATTCGTAAAGATCTTGCTGAGGTCAATGAAATATACAATTGTCTTGCTTTACATGCTATCGCTAACATTGGTGGTAGGGAGATGGCTGAAACTTTAACACCAGATGTTCATAGACTTTTATTATCCCAGTAAGAATTTTTTTAGAATTATAAATCAAATTTAAAACCATTTTCTAATGTAATCATGTTTTTGATTTTTTATTATAGTGATTCCAAAAGTTTTGCAAAAAAGAAAGCTGCATTAACACTTTTACGTCTATATAGGAAACATCCAGATGTAATTCCTGCTGTGGATTGGGCTGAAAGGATAATTATATTAATGAATCAAGAAGATTTGGTATATATGCATGGAATTTTTTTTTAAAATAAAGATATAGAGTCATATATATATTAAACTGGCAATTCTATTGTTATTAATAGATAATTTATATTATACAATTTGATAACAAAAATTTAGGGTGTTAGTTTATGTGTTACTAGTTTAGTGATGGCATTAGCACAAGACAATTTGGATGCTTATCAAAGTTGTTATGCAAAAGCTGTAGATCGTCTATCAAGGGTTTGTATTTCGTTAATTGGTCAGTAGCTTGGGATTAACGGCTATTCTAAAAAATTGTTTGCGTTAACTTTTTATCATTTAATTATTTATAGATTATTGTCAAGAAAGAATACACACTAGATTATGTTTATTATAAAGTTCCAGTTCCATGGTTACAAGTTAAACTTCTTAGGCTGTTGCAATATTATCCAGCTTCGGGTATTTTTATACAATTTATTTGATATGGGTTTTGTTTTATGTAGCTTAACCAATTTTTTTTAAATTCAAAAAAAAAATATTTTTTTTTGTATTGTAGACGACCTTGAAGTTCGAATCAAATTACATAATGTTTTACAAACAATTCTTAATAATTCACAAGATACACCAAAGAATGTTCAGCATAGTAATGCACAAAATTCTGTCTTGTTTGAAGCCATCAATCTAGCAATCCATTTGGACACCGAGTCCCAAATTGTCAATCAAGCTGTAATACTTTTAGGCCGATTTATAACATCTAAAGAAACAAATCTTAGATATCTTGGTCTAGAAACAATGGCACATTTGGCTGCATGTGTTGATTCATTGGAACCAATTAAACGACATCAGGACACTATCCTATCATCACTACGAGATAAGGATATAAGCGTTAGACGAAGAGGTTTAGATTTATTGTATAGTATGTGTGATGTAACGAACGCTAAAATCATTGTTGCCGAGCTATTGAAATTCCTTAATGCTGCTGATTATGCTCTAAGAGAAGAAATGGTTCTTAAAATAGCCATATTAACTGAAAGATTTGCAACAGAATATCAATGGTATGTAAATGTCATTTTGCAACTTATTAGTACTGCGGGAGACCATGTTGGCAATGAGGTTTGGTATCGTGTAATACAAATAGTTACAAACAACGAAGAACTTCAAGAATATGCGGCTAAAACAATCTTAGTTTATTTGAAATCTCCAAATTGTCACGAAATATTAGTCAAAGTTGGTGGATATATCCTCGGTGAATTTGGTCATCTAATTGCTAGTATTCCTGGTGCAAGTCCAATAGAACAATTTCATGCTATCCATACCAAATTTTCACTGTGCACCCTCAAAACAAGAGCTTTACTGATGACAACTTATTTAAAGTTCACTAATCTTTTTCCAGAGATTAAGGGTGAAATATTAACAGTATTTCATCAATACTGTCATGTTCTAGATTCTGAACTACAACAACGCGCGTCAGAATATTTAACAATTGCTACAATGCCAACTAACGATCTTCTACAAACCATATGCGAGGAAATGCCACCATTCCCTGAAAGAGAGTCAGCATTATTATCAAGGTTACATCAACAACATGCACATACAGAAGACAAAAGGACTTGGAGTATTCTCATTAAGGATACAGCTAAAGATAAACTATCGCTTAAGAGCAGTTTTGGTAGTAGCAGTAATAGCAGTAATAATAATAACAACACAAATGATAGAAAGAAAAGTAAAGAATTTACTAATGGGAATTTTGATAAACCAGAGGAACTTTTACTAATAACAGGTCTTGAAGGATTAGATTTTTCTGAATCGTCAAAATCAACTTTATCTCAATCACCAACAAATACTGAACTCATAACGAATGATGTTGGAAAATGGTTTAGTAAATTATTATATAGTTCAGAAGGCGTTCTCCATGAAAATTCTTTACTACAAATTAATTGGAAATCCGAGTATCAAACACATCTTGGTAAACTTGGGATATATTTTAGAAATAAAACAAATTCAAATATAACTTCGTTCATCATATCAATTGATCATATTGAGGATCTCGTAATAAATTCCCCTCATCCGCCAAGAACAACCATAGAGCCAAATACTCAAATTCAACATCATCTCTACGTAGAATGTCAAAATATTTTTCTTGGTATACCAAACATTAGGGTGTCTTTTTTCCAGTCAGACGTATTAAATAATTTAGTTTTAAAATTGCCTATTGTATTAACAAAATTCATGGAACCTATTCAACTCAATAGTCAAGAATTTTTTGCGAGATGGAAACAAATTGGTAGTGGTGGTGGTAGTAATAGTAATGGTGTTGGTGGAAGTAGCAATGATGGTGGTAATAATGCAAATTTAGAAAGACAGGTTGTTTTTAAATCAAATGTACCAATAAATTGTCAAAAAATCCGGGATCTAATTTCAGGATTTAGATTTGGTGTATTAGAAAACATAGATCCTAATCCCAATAACATAGTAGGCGCTAGTTTATTGAACACTTCAAAAGGTGGTTTGATTGGATGCTTGCTTAGATTGGAACCTAATCTTGATGCGCAGGTAATTGATTATTCTGTTTATTTTCGCTTTGCTGTTAAAATAGTATTTTTGATTGATTATTGTTATTTTATCTTTTATACATATTTCAAATAGATGTTTCGTTTAACCATTCGTACAACAAATAAAATAGTTACTAACGAACTTTATACGTTGTTGGAACCAAAAATTGCCAGCGAAGGTTTGTAATAGTCACATTAATAATAATAGCAGTGATAGTGGTAGTAAGTGGTATATAATATAGAACTTTTATCGTTATTTATTTATTATTTGTATAGAAATAATTTATTGTATTTATTTAATAAAAAAATCAAACATAATTTATAACATCTTGTGCCATTTGAATAATATTTTAATTATTCTTTTAAAATGCCCTCAAACTAAAAATTGATAAATGTAAAAAGAAAAATTAATAATTAAGCAAATAACGTTAAACATAGCCTAGGTTTCTTCATTAAAAAAAAACAAAAAAGACTACAATTACCTAATCAAAAGGTAATCGTTTTATGGTTCCTTCTTTTAGATTCATTTGATTGGCACCGATAGCGCTAGGAATTCTAATACCACAACAATCAGGAAATTCTTGACCAAAAGCATGAATGTGATCATGACCATGATCATCATTATCACCAGGTTCAAGATTTTGTGAAGCACTTCCTTCAAAATGTATCAGTGAGCCAAACATAAAATGTTGCATTATTGGTAACTTTCCAAGAACTTCACATTTATACATTTTGATCATTCCTTCATTGACTTTTTTCCATTCACGTACTCCTAATGAATATTAAAAATAATATTAAAAAAAGTGCCGGAAAAAAAAATAAACCCTCCTCAAATAAACAAACTATTGAGGTTGTGAATTAAAAAATGAGATTAATCGCCTGATATATCATCCAACATTGGTGAATTCCATTTAAGTGACGCAGTTTTAACCTTGTAAATTTTGATGGAATGATTTAAAATCGTGTTTATATATAAATAAATATATAAATATATATATATATATATATATAGAAGAATTTTGTTTTTTACCGAATTGATGAATTTTACACAGGCCAAATACATATAATCTTTTGAATATTCATTAACAATATCAACATCATGAATTGACTTTGGTTTAATATGTTTATGATCTGTATATATATATATATATATATATATATATATAATTAAATATTAAATAATCAAGTTTTAAAAAAATAAAACCCTTCTCAAAAGAATTCATTCAATGATTTCATACCAAACAATTGAGCAGAACCAAACATAAAAGGTAAGAAATGGTAATCATCTAAACCCCAGACTCCATGTGATCCTGCTGGTTCAAGCCAATATGTAATTTGTAAATTTCTCATCACTTCAATGTATCTTTTTGTTAAATAAATATAATTTCAATTATTTAAAATAATTTTTATAATTAAACTGTAGTAGTAGTAGTAGTAATAATAATAATAATAGTAAATAATCACTTTTGAAATACTTTTAAAATCACTGCAACATAATCATCGGGACCAATTTTTCCTAATTTTTCAAAACATAATCTAATTGATTCCAATTAAAATCATAAATCATTATTCTAGAATCGTATAAAGTAACATAAAAACAAATATATATAAATAAATATACATGTTAAATATAACTTACAACCATGCGATAAAGTTTGCTTCATGTCCTGTACCATAATCTAATCTATTGCGATTACCCCAACTTTCTACAAAATATCCCGAAACTTCTGGTATGGCTGAAGGAGGTATTGATAAATTTTCATGTAATTCTGCAACATTCTAATCAATATTTACAAATACCATAAATAGTTCATATAACACGATACATTAATTAACAAACCATCAAGATAACAAAAGAATCATCCATACATTTGAAATTTGATCATAGAAATTTTTGAATGCTGGATTTCCAAAACGACTCTTTTCATTTTGTACTGGTGGAATTTTATTGCAATATGAATTTACAGTATCCAAAATTTCAAGCACATTTGACAAAAACTATTCAATCAAATAGAACATTAACATGTGAATCCAAAGAAAAAAAAACATTTGTTATATAAAGTATTTTATATTTTTTTTACCACTGAAACAACACAATCATCGCTAAGCTTCAAGCCTTTAACTGAATCATTTAGCCGTATTACAAAAGAAATATAATCCTCATGGGCTTGGGATTCTTTGAATTTTTCAAGATCATCTTTTGTAAGTATTTGTCGTTTCGGAACAATGAAATTTGCAGCCATTTCTTAAATAATAAAAAAAAATGGAAAATTCTTGTATATATTCACGTTATGCATGTTGTTGCATGTTTGCTATCCTTTTTTGTCAAGAAATTAAAATTTAAATTAATTTAAATAGGCCATATTAATTAATTTATACTACTTGTGTATAATATTTATTTACACTGTTTAGTAAAGTATGACAAAAAAAGAAAAAAAGCCTTTAGAAATATCTAAAGCCTTAAAGAAATGGTTTGATCCACGAGTTGTTACAAAGTTACAAAGAGGTTTAACCCTTGAACAGGCTTGGGAAGATGTCGTTAAAGACATTTCTGTAAAAATATTATCTGGACTTCCCTTGGAGAAATTTGCTAATGCGATGTCACGTTTGGCTCAGATTGATGACTCGAGTAGATTTCATTTAATTGAAAATTTACTTGCAATAACACCAAACCCTGATAATGCAGACAGTGAAACAACTGAAAAGTTACAAAATGTTTTACTTTTAAAACTTTCGTCAGCTGATAATGGAACGGAAGAAGCCACTTCAATGGAAATTGATTTAGATTTTACGAATATAGCTAAAAATATTTTACAGGATTCTCATAGAGATTGGATAGGTATTTATGAGGTAATTTCAAAATTCCTAAAGGGTTGTACAGCAAATTTTAATTCAGACAAGAACATATTTATAGTATATCCACACTTGGATGAAATTTCAAGGTTGTTTTTTATAGAAAAAGAACAGAGAACAAGTCTTGAATATTTTTTCAATTGTGTCCAAACTGTTGCTAATAATATGGGATTTAAATTTAAAGACCTTATAAAGCTTCATATTTTGGATAATGACAAGGAGTTTTTTAAATCATTTGCAGAAAACTTTTTCCCTAAAGTGTTAAAACTAAATGCTGAAGATGATCCAACCAAAATACATTTGACTCCACCATTAATTAGACCCAAATGGCACAATCAATCACATTTATTGATGATAGTTTTACAAAATGCACCTAATTATAGTATGTTACGTAAAGATCTAATTGATGCAGCATTATATTTAGACAAAGAAATATGCAATAAAACAGGGTTACCAAGATGTTTTACTGGTCGTGTATGTATTTAACATTTTATTTTATTTATCACTATTTTGCTTATAATATTAAGGAATGATTATTATTGACATTATATTTTAACAGACACCAGAAAATTCGGCTAGTTCATGTATAACACATGTTGCAGAAAAGTATTTTATACCGTTCAAGAAAAGTCCTGACTCAAAAACTCATTATAAACTTTCATTTACTCCAAATGACTTTGATGAATTCTATGAACAATATGTCAGGTGGACAAAACGATTAACAGAACATGATTGGCCATTGCTATTTGGAAAATTAAAAGGTGTTCTTGTTGTTTATTGTTTCATATGATGAATAATATCATGATAATAATAAATTGGTTAATTTCTTTATCATCATCATTTTAATTGTTAGATAATGCACCTTCAGATGAAAAAATTTTTATGCTTTCAGTGGGTATAGATACAAACGATAATAATACTTGTATACGATGTGTAGAAAAAAAAGATTGTGATTCAAAGTTTCCTTCGTGTTCTAGATGTAAAGAAAAAGGATTATTGTGCGTTTACGCATTAACCAAAAGAAAAAAAACATTAAAAGAAAAATTAAAATTTTCATCGGTCACAACAAAAGACAATATCTATAATAAAAATAATAATGGATACATAATAAATAGTAGTAGCATGACAGTGCAATCAGAAACAATGTCTTATATACAAACAGAAGAAATTAGTGGATGGTTTGATCTTAGCACTGTTCCAAAAGGAATCGAGGAGATTGTAGAGGTCAGGCCATCTACGATTCCCAATGCAGGTAATGGATTATTTGCTAAACAAGACATTCCAAATACAACGCCATTAGGATTTTTCTTTGGTGTTCCAATGCTTGAAGAAGAATTTGAATTACATAAAGACAGTATTGGAATGGCAGCAGATTATTCCATGAGATATAAACACACAATACTAGATGCAACAGATAAAGATGGAATGCCTTACACTGATCCAAAAGGAAAAGCTTATTGTCCATTTCACTTCATGAATGAAAATCTATCTGGAAATACGGTATTTCTAGAAGGTCATGAAATTAATCAGGTCGTATGTTGGACAAATCACGATATTAAAGCAGGAGAGGAATTATTTGTTTATTATGGTGCAGAAGTCGATAGACAAAATTGGATGTTACAAGATAAACAAGAAAATAACGGCAATGATGATTCTGACGAGGTATCTAATTCTTATGAATTAATTGATTCATCAATCAATAAAGATTACAATAAACAGTCAAATTCAAATTCAAAAAGAAAGGGCAAAGGAGAATTATCACAGAAGAATAAAGTAATAAAAATAAAAATAAAACACCAAAGTTAAGGCAGAAATTAAAATAATATTGCTATTACTAAATTAAATTTAGAGTTGCTATGATTGATTTTTTTTTTTAAAAATAACTTTTCCCTCTCTTTGATTCGTGTAGAAAGAAAGCACAAAAAAAAGGTGCTGTTTTAAACACTCACAAAAATCATTTTGGCATTTCTTTTATTATTTCTTTTTACGGTTTGTTAATTAATGGAAGGATTATATTTAATATTTGCGGCCAAAAATTGGCAGACTTGTCTTATAACGTGATGCAAATACTTGGTCATCACAATAACTTGGCGAATTATCGAGTGTTAAATTTGGTATAAACCATGGATTTATTCGTCTAGAACATACCCACTCCGAGCCGATGATGTCAGCAACAATTCGTTTTCTAGTCTTTGCATTTTTCTCTTTTTTTCCTCAAATTAACATTTTATATCTTGCTTTGATGAATAATGCATAAGTTGGTTAACGTTGCAAACAGTTCCTCAAATACAAGTGTTCTAGCTATAATGGTTTCTGTCCTCTCTAAAAGAGACGTGTCAGAGAAAATAATGTTCCGTCGCCAAACTAAACAACCAATCATATTAATATTAATGCGACTCAATTTTCCAAACAAAATAGTTCGGCACAAATGGTTGTGATGTTTTATTGATAATAGTTATATTGGTAACAATTAGATTGATTATGAATTATATTGTGGTATTATAGCAAACGATAGTTTAGAGTTTTTCTTCGATGATGAAGATTAAAATATCGATTTCATCAATATCTTACATAATAATTTTATTTTAACGTTTAACCCTATTGAAAAAAATTCAATTTGTTAAATTGTAAATTTTTTTTTAAGTTAAAAAAATAAACATCACATATATTGATATGTGTATATACACACCATGTATAACTCTTTCTAGCCTTTGCTTTACCGGGCTTCTTTCTTTCAACTGATCTCCTATCTCTTGTTACAAGTTTTGCTTCAAAATAAAAAATAACAATCAAATAATCAATTAAGAAAGAAAGAAAGAAAGAAAGAAAGAAAGAAAAAAGATCAATTAATGTTTATCATTCCTAACCTTTTCTTAATATTGGTTTAAGTGAAGGATCATGAACTAATAAAGATTTGGTAATACCGTGAGCAATTGCTTCAGATTGACCTTTTTTAATATTTAAGTTAATTATTTCTCTAATAATAAATAAAATCTGTTAAAAATATTTACTAATATTAGGTACCTGTATGACCTCCACCTCGTACAACAGCCCAAACATTATATTTACCAATTAGATCAGTCACTTTGAAAGGAAACAAGATTGAATTTCTATCTTTTAATAGTTGAAAATAATTTGTCATTGGAACACCATTAACATAAACCAGACCATCTCCTTTTATCAACCAAATTTTAGCGCTAGATGTTTTTCTTTTACCAACAGAAAAACTTCTTCCCCATAAATCAAGTTTATTTTTCTTCTCTATCACTAATTTTTTTTCTTTTTCAAAATCATGTCTTTTGAATAGACTTAAAAATTCCTTTAGACTTGTTATATTATTAATTGTTGAAATTTTGTCCAACTCATTTAATTTTTTAATTATGGTACGATATTCGTTTATCTTCAAATCTAAATCTAAATCTGAATTAAATTGATCCTTTATTTTCCACAAACTTGTTTCCTCGCCACCAACTACTATATCATTGTTATTTCCATCCTTTTGCTTTCCCACTACTTCTCCAATTATTCCAACATTATCATTAACATCAACAACAACATCATTATTATTAACAATAGGTTTTTTTGATAGTCTATTGTATTTTAAAATCAGATCATCTAATCTTATCATAAGATCATAATATTTTGGTTTTGCTGTAAAATATGAAATTGAAGTTGGTTTCTCTTTGGGCAAAAGGAATTGAATGGCTTCATTGTTTATTAAATTTAAGTCTTGATTATTTTTATCTGATGTTGAAAATTGTTTTAAATTTATAAAATTACTATTTTTATTGTAATTGTTATTAATAAATACTGAATAATTATTAAGTTTTAAAAAATCAATTTGAAAACTTTTTTTTAAGAAAAAATGATTTTTTAAACTTTTCATGGTTAATCTTTTGTAAAAAAAAAAATGATCTACAGAACTTTATACTTGAAAGTATCTTGGAATCATTACATACAGAAGCCCTAATTAATAAAATTATCGGAATATTATTGCATTAGTATTATTATAAGACTTGTACAAATTTAAGAAACACATAGCATATAAAATTCGTTGAAACGCGCGCGATGAGTAATTTTGGTATATATAATAGTAATTGTTGAAACGAGGTTTGATTTCAAGCCGATCATACTGTATTAAGTGTTCATCATACCTTGCTTACGAGTACCCATGATAATGAGTGTGATCATTTTATTTATGCACACATTTTGCATTCATAATATTGTGACGTTGTGAACTCTACCCTTAGAAAATCAAAAATATACCGTAGTTGCACCAAATAAGGTTAAGCATTTGTTTAAATAGATGCCGATTATTGTTGATCTTGGCTAATTTGGTTCAAGAAAAAATTTTGAATTTTTGGAAAAAATAATATATATTCTTTTTTATGATGAAACGCATTTTTATATCACCACGTTCTTACATACAATTTGGTATTTTTTACACCACCTCTTCCACACTAGAACATTCTACACGATTTGGTAAATTTAGCAAAACAGCTTGTGAAAATAAAGATTTGTCCACTATGATACCCCAAAATATTAGTAAAGATACCAAGAAAAATTCCAATGAATGTGTTAACAAATTTATAAATGAACCTGTAAATCCAAATGCAAATATTATAAACATTTTAGCAGGTTGTAGAAAATTTCAATTGGAAATGTTATTAATGATTTTAATAATGATGATTGATAATAATTATTAATTGATATTTTTTTAAAACTATAAATTTTATAGAAATAGGAAAAAAAAGACGCGATGAAGGTGAAACTCATAAAGTGAATGCTTATAAAAAAGCAATAAAGGCTATTTCTGAACATCCTACAAAAATTACTTCTGGTAAAGAAGCAATGAAAATCAAGGGTATTGGTGTTCGTATTGCATCAAAAATTGACGAGATACTACTTACGGTTAGTTTATTTATTATTTAATTATGCTTATTATTATTATTTCCTTTCTTTTTTTTATATGATTCATAATTTTTGATTGTTAAATTTAAGTCTTAAACAATACAATAAGGGTACATGTTCAACTTTAACCGAAAAAGGCGGATTTGAAGAAAAATTGGTAGAATCTTTTACAAAAATACCTAAAATTGGGTATATTTATATATTTAATTAAAATTATTCAATATAATAATTGTGTACTTGATGTTAATAATAATAACCTATTTTTTACTCAAGATGGGTAGGAGCAAGAAAATATTATGAGAAAGGCTATAGATCTTTAGAAGATGTATTAGCCAATGAAAAATTATCACCATTACAAAAATTGGTAATAAAATATTTTAATGACTTTGAAAATCCATTTCAAAGATGGGAAATGGATTTATTACAGGTAATTAATTAAATTTTTCTCAAAAGAAATTCAAATAATTTGTGAAAAAATTTTAATATGCAAGTTTTTTTTAGAAAAATATTATTTCAGAATTGAAATCTATAGATTCAGGATTCATTGCTGAACCATATGGTTGTTAGTATGTATGACGATGATTATAATTTACAATTTATATATTTATTTATATATTGAATCACACAATTAAATCACGAATTATACTATGTGTATATGATAGTCGTCTTGGGCTTGAAAATTGTCAAAAGTTAGAAATAGCAATTACACACAAAGCATTTGATTCTACCACAATCAAACCAAATGAAATCAAAGATATAAGTGATAAGGCTTTTAACCGTTTTGTTAATCATTTGACATCAAAGAAAATATGCAGTGATCATTTGATTTTAGAAAATGATGACGGTGCAAATTATATGGTAACAAATAGCCAATCATCTCTATATATAATATTATCAAAGACAAATTTTAATTTTTCTTTCTACTATTTAGCTTGTTTGTCGACTTCCAGAAGTATATCAAAAGGATTTAATATGTTATTATCGAAAAGTTATTTTACAGTAAGTTTTATAAAATTTTCTTTTTAAAAATATATATATGCTTTTATAATAATAATTTTATTATTATTATTATTATTATTATTAGAATTATCCCACATGATAAATTTTGGCTTAAAATAAATAGTAATAATAATAATAATAATAATAATAATAATAACAATAATAACAACAACAACAATAATAACAACAATGATGATAATAATAATTTGATAAAATAAAAATTATGAAAAAAATCTAAAATTCAGATGCCCATCCTAGCATAACTTTCATGAATCACACTGTGCCCAATGATGTGACTCTCACTGTTATAAGAAAAAGAATTCTAAAAAGTAAAAAAGCAGTCAAAAAAATTTAAATATGGTGCACGTCATCTAAAGATGACACTGAAATTGACAATCTTTGAGAGCTAATAACTTCCAAATTAGGAGTTTTAGAGAAAAGGCAAACCAATAGAACTGAAGCTAGTTTTATTCTATCAGTTTAAATTTTTTCATTATCATAAAATTTTGTAGAGTTATTGAGGTTCAAAGTTGGGGCATTTTTATGTCTATATTAATATTATGTAAATTTCGGGACTTACTTTCAATCATTCTGATTGGCCGATACAATCGCGTGATAAATTTTCAAAAGCGATTTTAAAGAAATTATAGTTAATCAAATAAATTTGTAAACTTAAACATTAAACTCCGATATATTTTTTATGGCCAGAAAATCTTTATAATGAGTCGTGTTTCTAAAAGAAAATCAACTTACAGAAATCAAGAGAGAACTTCTAATGGTTTGTTTGGTGAAGAAATTGATACTGACATTGATAAATTGAATGAAAACGTAAATGAAAATATACCTTTAAATTTAAATGATATAGAAGGAGAATCATGTAAGAAAAACAAAACAAACCTATATTGGTTAGAATTTTAGGTTCTTTCGTTTTATCCGTTTATCGTTTTATCCGTTTTATTCAAAATAGTAATTTTACATATCACGGAAAATCAATAAATAAATCAAAAAACTCATCAAGAATTCAAACCAGTCAATTTCATATTGTTATTTAATCACTGTGATAAACCGATAAAATAATTGACTCGCGGAAAATATCTCAAACAACGGAGAAATAAATATCCCAACATTCTAAAGTGTAACATCTTTTCTCAGATTGAATTTAAACAGCGGAATTTAAATTATTTGATTCATACCAAAAATAACTTGAAGACAATTATACATGGAGGGTTCAAATAATGATTTAATTAGGAATCCAAAGAAATCGGAGAATTAGATGATAGAACCTTTAACGTGTATAAATAACGTTGTAATTTTCTCAACTTCATGTATCGTCTTTATCATAAAATCAGTATAATCAACATAGTAATCATAATAAATAACAGTGTCCTTAACACTGTCCTTGTCCTTGTTCTTGTTCAATTTTATAATAATTGCGTTTAGTTGTACATCTCAGGTTAAACAAGTTTTTGTGCGCAGTCACGCGACTTTTTCTATTAGTCGCGGGACATTGCAGATCAAGTGTCATTCAATATAAACGTTACACAAATAAAATTATTATCGTCCACTTCAAAAAAAAAAAATCTCCGTTTTTCATATAGCAAGCGATTTTTAACCCATAATAAATTTTTTAGAGCCAGACTGGGGCTTTTAACAATAGTTAAAAGAAAAGACTAGCTTAAATATTGGTTATTCTACGCCAGGTCAAAAGCGTTTCTTTTCTTCACACTTATTTTAAGATTATCGCTCAACCAGTATGCAGACTAAAGCAAATTCAGCAGCAACAGTTGTGCCAAAGTGTTCCCTACAAAGTCGCTTATAACTACTTGGAAGGTTGTGTTAGAAAAATTTTGCTTTTAATTATAAGGGACTGATTTATAAGGTTATTAATTTATTTAGAATTTTAAAATTACATGGTCAAAATTTCAAAATAATAATAATAATAATAATAATAGTTAATTTATTGTTTGATAATTATGAATACAAAGAATTGGAGAAATAATAATTAACAATAAAGAAATTTATTTATTAATAGACCTTTGGCATAGTACATCAAGCAAGGTTTGAATATTTCGGAATAAAGTTCTAAAGGGTTGTGGTGGTAGTGATGGTAGTGATGGTGGTAGTGGTGGTAATGATGGTGGTGGTAGTGGCAATAATCATAATGCCATGGATACAAGTTGATAATAAAAAAAATAAAATTATTATTATTATAACTTGCCCAATATAAATATATTTTGTTAATATTTAACTTATTCCAAATGATCTGATAATTAAATTCATTTCTATTTTCTAAAAATAAATAATTAATATAAAAAAAATTTGATCGCGTAACAGATTAAAGATGTTAGCCGAAATTGATTTTTTCAAAAACCATTTCGGCAGGCAATTTCGGATTTACAATATTTTTCATAACAATAGACATAAATAAACTACCCAGAATTTCGGCTATTGGGCTAAAGTGTTCAAATAACTTCAAATATAATTTCGGCAATTAATAAAATTAATTTCGGCGACTATGAAAAACTATTTCAGCATTTCGGATTCGGTGACGATCATTTATTAAGAGAGCCAATTTCGGCTAACATCTTTATAACAGATTGTACACTGTCAGATCGTCAGATCGTTCAACCTTTGCAACCTTTGGAAAAAGAAATAAATATATTAATATAATCACACATACCTTTTAATAATA
>CAUDNR010004052.1:5020-45461 GCA_958430865.1 Entrophospora sp. SA101
CATTTACAAATTCAGTAGTGATGTTAGCCGACTAATAATCTGCATACACAATTTCTAAATTTGGTAATAGATTTCCGTGTTACCTTCTGGTTATAGAAATAAAATTACCAATTTAGGTAATAAATGGCTTAGCGGCTAAGGATTTTTAAATGGCCAACATCATTAAAATTCAGTTGGTCAGATAAAAATTAAAGAGAAGCAGAAAATTTGGGAAAATGTTTAATTTATAACAAAACATACCAAACAAAATCCAAACCATTTTTATGGCTTTTTTCTAGTTGGACATATTGCTGACAAAGATGTATATAATCATGTGATAATTTTAACCTACAGGACAGAGAACTGATTGGGCAAAAACCCCATCCAGTCTCTTACCCAAAATTATAAATTTGTTAGTTAGTATCAAAAAAACAGAGCATTATGAAAGTGATTATACAAAACGAACACTATTTTACAACTTTCCTCTTAACATCAGAACCCAAATGCAATTTCAGGGCCACCAACCCTGCTCTGAATTGTGACCTCCTGTGCTTGAAACGAGTTGCAGGTTCTCATTGCTTTGATAGATCTGGATATTTACATGGCACTACAATTCATCAGCAGAGTTGCGACTTGGTCACAGTGCCATCCTTGCCCTAGAGGCAGGATCATTGCAGGTAACTTTTCATCCTGCATGGCAGCAGCCTTCTCTGGTGAGGGAAGATTAGTGAAAGCGTCATTGACGATTGATGCAGTCTCAATAAACTCCAGAGCCACGCAATACCCCTGGAATTCTGTAGCATCATTGTGTCATTGATCAATCAGGTCAGATTAGCCTTATGTACACGAGGAACATGAGAGAATGACTGTAAAGTGTTCAAGGTAGCATGCGTGCATGCTTCAACGTTTGCCAATTTCCGATAATCAAACAATGCATATTTGAAATGTTTCTTTTTCAATGGTGTGCTGCCTTGACACCTTCTTGTAATTATATAGTAATATTAATATTATTAATATTAATGATTACAAAAAGCAAAATATTATCAATGAAAATCTTGTAATTACCCAGCAAGATCTGCTCTGCGTTTTGATTTCCAATTATAATATTTATAAACTAAAAAAGATACCACATACATATCAATACAAGTAAAAAATAGTACCTCTGGTTAGTTATTAACACGTTTTCTTTAGGAGGCCCAAGCCAAACCAAACAAAAACACTCACGTTTTGTCACCTTGGACTCTGTCAAAAAATAAATTGTTTTTCCAAAAAAAAAAAAAAAAAACAATTCGCATCTGTCCTACCAAAAAAAAAAACCAATAGGATATAATTCGCAATTCGTGATAAACGGAAAGGATCGACATACATTTTAATAGTAAAATGCGGGGTTAATAACTTAATAAAATTTATTAATAACAATAATTTTTGGCCGGTTTTCCCATTTAATAATTTTTCGTGACAAAAAAATAATTATTTTCTCATTATTTTCATTCAAATGTCAAAACGACCAAACTTGATTGTGAATCTTGTTTCTATAGGTCATATTGCATCTCATTTGCATTATGGAATAAATTCAAAAGAATGGTGGAATGTAAAAAATGACAGTGACCCAAAAATTGGTGCTTTACTTTATCCAAAACGTGTAGGCTGGGAGACATATATAGAACAAAATAACAGAAAATTTTATCTACAAATAACTGAAAGAGATGAAAATGGTGAAATATTACCAGGTTATAGATGTCGATCTGAGAATGAAATTAGCAATATTGAAACATCACCAACTAAAGCAATAACAAGTTTGTATAGAAAAATTTTTCCTAATTCAAGCACAAACTTTTCTGGACCCTTAGTAATAGGTTGGGAAAATGATGAATTTCTAAAGAATTCATTGAATGATATAGATTTTAGGCCATTTGCTATAAAGGTTGATAAGTTGTTAGTTTATGTTACTAACATAGGCATTGGAGAAGAAGTACATGATATAGGAGCCAGAGTTGGTTATACAGCCTCCATTACAGGTGAGGTTAAAAAAAAACGTGCAATATTCATTCAAACAGTTGAATCTCAACAGTGTAAGATTGTAATATATCAAAAGGATATTGAACCAAAAGTCTTCCTTGGTTCTACTCCATTGGAGGTTTGGAAAAAAACAAATCTTTTCAAAAAATTCAATGGTTTTCAATTATTTGGATTAGAACATCCAATGACACAAAAGATTTTGTTAGAAACTAAAGTTCCCAAATGTACACCTGTATCATGGAATAATGAAAAAATAATGAATGAGATTTTTAATTATCATTTGAAAAAAAGAACAATTAGTGATATTGATTGGGAACATTTTTTTCAATCTTGGCAACAACAAAAAAGCCCAATTATTGAATTGCATGGAAAATTAAAAAAGTTATATCCAATTAACTATTTGTTTGATGTTCGTGAGCTTAGAGCATGGCGTGCAATGTTGAGGGCCACAGGTTGTTCAGAAATCACTCCATTTTCAATAGACAAATCAGAGGTAAAAGTGTTTTGTTGTTAATTAATCAAATTATAACCAAACTAATTCAAAATTTTGCTGTATTTAGTGTGAATTTTGGTCTTGTAACTCTGACCCATTAGTAGATCAAAATACTTTAGAAATCTTGTATCATGATGGATTATTGAATTCAAAGCCAAAAAAAATCATTGATGCTAGTGATCGATTCTGGGAATGCTTTCAAAAAACACTAAAAGAAAACCAAACAGGTTATGATGGAAAGATAAGAATGTTGTCCATAATTGCAAGTGATTTTGAATATGAAGAGCTTGAACAAAAACTCAAGGTAAGCATAATATTATTATCTACAAAACACATTTATATTTTTGATAATTCTGCTGTATTGAGAAAATCATTGGTGGGTGACATTGATCAATGTTTAATGAACCAATGGTGATGTTTCTAAAAATGTTTCAACAAGACATTTACCTGGTCAAAATTCTAGATTTTCACATTTAAAATAACCTGTATTTTCTGAAAGTTTGGAGTGTTATAGGTTATTTTAGGATATTATTGGTAAAATTATTCATGTGTAATTTTGTCCTTATGGTATAGATTAATTTCAATCAACCATTTAAACCCAAAAATTGCCTGAAAATTAGAAATCAATAAAGACTTTGTATTTTTATGATTAATAAATTTCAAAAAGATTTTGGAATACATCACTAGGATTGATATTGTTCAATGTTGCATACTGCTTATGATATTTATTGAAAATAAATCTTGTCAAATAATATTTATTATTTTTCCATTGAAATTTATTTGCAATTATTATTGTCTTTTAAGCTCTGTAATAATTTCATTAAATGAAATAAAATCCTTCTTTTATTACATCAACATTATCATTAATGTTATTGTCAATATTATCATCAATGTTATCATTAACTAAATCATGCACTTATATAATATTTTTGATGATAACAGGTCTCTTCCAAAACAATAGCAAAAGCAAGAGTTCACTCTAAGGTTAATGGACCAGGGTGTGCAGTAATTGAAAAGCCAAAAATTACAAGGTTGAGAATATCAGAAGAGTCTAAAAACAATTTCCTAAATTTTTTTGCTGACAAAAATATCGTAAATTTAAGTTCCTATAAAGTGAATGAAAAAACTGGTGAACCTATTAAGTATTTGAAAGATAATAAAGAAACATTATGGAGAAAATATTTTGAATTATATCCTAATGGAATGAAAAGAACTGCTTTTTTAGCTAATTTGAATGATGGTTCTTATATATATAAAGAAGATCTAGGAGGTTTGTGTGGTACATGTTTTGAGTATGGATATGGTGTATTTGATGATTTGAAAATCTTAATATTAGATAGAATAAATGAAAAAGAACATCAGGTGAGTAAATATTTCTGAGGATATAACTAAAAATGAAATACTAAAAAATTTCAATATATTATTAGCATCAAATAATTGCAGAGCTTGAATCTATTCAACGTCATTTAAAACGTGAATATGAGAAAGAACTTGATGTGGATTGTTTGGGACACACTTACCATGTTGAATGTCTTGAGCATTGCCTTCCATATGCTTTTGGAGAATGTACTGAGCCTCACCTCTCAAAATGTAACCAATGTAATAAAATATCAGAAATGTTTTACCAACTAAAAGAGCTTATGCCAAATGACATAGAACGAATCGATAAAAATAGAAATAAACTTCAACACTATTGGTCACACCAAGCAAGAAAGTTATACCTCAATGCCCAATTTAATGCCAACCTGCTTGATCTTGATGAGGAAGGTGCTATTATTGTAGTTGATTATAAAATGAAAATTTTACCAAAATCAGCAAGAGAGTTAAAATCTGATTTTTATGGAAAGTCTGGATGGACTCTGCACTCAATGCTAGTTTACACCAAACTTGACAATGACTTAGAAATTCATGCCTTTGACCACTGGTCCTCAGATGCAGCTCAAGATGCATGGTTTACTGCTTCATGTTTTGAAGTTGTATTCAACACCCTTGAAAAAAAACCAAAGTGGGTAAGAATTCTATCTGATAATGGTGCACATTATCATTGTTCCGAATTGATGGCAATAATTGCAAAATGGAATATGTGGTATGATGTGGAGGTTCGGAGCTGGACCTTTTTAGAAGCAGGAGAGGCTAAAACAACAATAGATTCACATCATGCTCAGGTTAATAATGTTAATGATAAATGCTGATGATAAATGATAACAAAAATGCTCACATTTTTTTTCTATCTTCCATAGATTTCCCAAGCAATTAAACGATATGTTAGGCTTGGAAACAATGTATCTGAGGGTGAAAATATAGTAGAAGCTATTAAAGTTATTAAAGGAACATCAGTGGCAAATATTAATCCTGATAGAAGTTATAAAGAAAGAAAAAAACCTACAATTTCTGGAATCTCAAGCTGGTTTGAATTTCAATGGCCTGTTGAAGGAGAATTGGCTGGTTTTGTATGTGCTAGATCTCTTCCAAATTTTGGAGAATGGAATAATTTCTCTCCTGATATTATTCGTAAATCAATGAAGGGTGGTGAACAACATAGGCCAAATCCCTTAATTTCTACACACACCAAACCTGAATGTCAATGGATAACTCCTATACCATCGACAGGTAATATTATCAATGAATTCTATAAATATTTCAGAATAGTTTTGATATCTTTTGGAATTAAAATTAAGAATAGCATTATTAACTAATGCAATTTCTTATCTTTTAGTTTCTGGTATAGGATTAAATAGATTAAAAAAAGTTGATATCAAAGAGAAATTGAAACAAAGAGGTCTAGAATATAATGAAAAAGATGATCGATCAGAATTAACAGAAATTTTGAAGGCTGATATCACAAGTGAAACAAAAAATAAAATAGAAGGTAGTAAAAACATTGAAATAATAAAACTTAGCTTATAAACTTTTTGATTTTTAGAGGCAAGGCTAAAGAAAAAAATAGAAGGGGTGATAGAAATCAGTAACATCACAGAATCTGATAACAAAGAAAGAAGTAAAAAAAGAATAAAATTATCCCTTACACAATCTGATGGCAAAGAGATCAGGTAATTGAAAGCTTGATGATTGTTCACGTCACTGATGATTATGACTTCTTTAATTTGATCAGGAAAGACAATAGCAGCTTTTGCAATAAAAAATTTGTAATGTTGAACTTTCTTCTGCTAAAATTTTCTAGGAATTTCTTCCAACTTGGGTGGGCCCTAAAAGAAAACCAAGAATACGGGAAAAAAGGTGGTGGAAAACATATGTCTGATAAAGTGATAGAATTGTTGAAAACTTTTTTCCATAGTGGTGACATAAATAAAAGTGAACGATATACAGCTAAAGAAATGTTCGAAGAACTCCAAAATAATGTGGAAACAGGTGAGTTGGAAGTAAATGACATTCCAAAGTTGAAAACAATTGAAAATTGGATTAGTAGGTATTCTAGTCAACATAAGAAGGCAATGGCAAAGAGACAACAAAATAATGAATAAAAATCTTTATTTACGTTTTTCCAAGTGAATTTTCTATTTTTTTTTTAGTTGAATGCTTCGAATATTGCAATTTTTTTTACCCATAATCCTGAGCCGGTTTTGAATTCATACTTTATTGGTAAAAAATTAGCACATAGTTTTTTAACAACAAAAATATTAATAGATTATACTAATGTTTTTTATTATGCATGAAGGTAATACTTGATAATAAGGTTTTGTGCCAGCAGGAGATAAAGTTACGTGATAAAATTTATTTTATTATAAAATTGAGAAATTTTGCCCCGATCTGCATTATGTAATTTCTTTCCGTTTCTGGCGAATTGCAAATTAAATTTTAAAATGTTTACAATATCTTCGTCTTTTTTCAAATATTTAAAATTATATCATATAAAAGTTATAGTTTTGAAGAATAAAACATATGATTTCAATACTTTATAACTCATCTAGATTTTATTTCTTCGTTATTTTTTTTTTTTTTCTAAATCTAAATCGTGATCGTAAAAAGTTTTTTAAAGGGGGCTAAAAAATAAATTGGAATTGGAAGTTGCAGTAAAAGAAGAATGGTTAAAAATACTTGGAAAAGTTCATTAAAAGCATTCCAAGAAGAGTTGAATCATGCATTTCTAATGATGTGTGGCCCACTAGATATTAGTCGGTTTTCTTCAATTTTGACTTTTGAAGATCTTTTCAAAAAAAAAGTAATAGAAATATAAAAAAATCAAATATTTTATGTGAAATCGATCAAGGGATCTAGGCTGTATAATATTAAAATTTTATGTATTTTTATTATGTAGGATTTTGCGTAATTAACGAAAAACATCGTTTGCAAACTTTTTGTCCGGATCGACACAGATTTTTATCTACTCCTATCACGTATCAATCGCGAATTAAACTTTAATTTCACATATAGAAGAGCATAATAATATGTGAAAGTTAAAATTGAAATATTATGTGATGCACATGTTGGATTTTAAAAAAACCACTCCATTAAGTTTAGCTTTCAATTCATATAAAAGCAATTTGTCTCATTTTTTAGATTTTTGAAATTTGAGATAATAATTTTCGTGAATTATATGTTCATTAAACTTTTTTATTGTAAAGAACTTTTATTATTAATAAAAAAAAGGAAATAGATAATAAAAATAAATCAATATATTAAAATGTTAGGAAATTTACCTCAAAATTTGGAATTTTCAAAATGCTAAAGCTCTGCCAATGTTCAGTTTAAGAAAAAAACTAGTCGATAAATTTTTGAAGAATGAACAAATAAAACGGTCAACTTTTTTAAATCGAAACTGGCTAATCGTTACTATATATAAGCAATTAATTGTTTATAGATACAAAAATTTTTCTCATAATAATAATAATAGTTAAATATCAATATCCTTTACTATTACATAGTTGGCACAAAAATCCCGACTAAATCTGGTTTATGACCATATATAAAAACGACAATCCGGGGTATTTTATTTATTTTCCTGATTTCGGCAATAGTAATAATAGTTGATAATAATAAATATAATAATAATTCATGTATAACAACACTAAAGATCAAGAAAAAAAAATACAAATCCTAAATCAATACTTGCTGAAATTTCTGGAAACACTTTTCTAATCTTTGATTATTTAGATAAATTTGAACATGATTTCGATGAAAAGTAAGTTCGTTATTTTCATCGAAAAATTGGTTTCGAGAAAATAGATTCTTGTCTTGTTCTTACAAAATTTAGTCAAGAAAAAGAATTTCCATCACAACCATCGCTGCCACCATCATTATCAATGAGTACAAGTCTCGTACATATTTAGAATGTATGTTTATGAACCTGGTGATGGATTTTATGGCAACGGCGCTAGAGTTGTTTCAAAATATTGTTTTGATCATTACGGAGACCGTTACAAGCAATTTTTTATCAGATGTGGTGATTATTTCCATGAACTACTTCAACATGGCACTGAATTCTTTGTTGAAATGGGTAAATCACGGTTCATTTTCACCAATCAACCTTGTCATATGTTCACATTTTCACCAATTTTGGAAAGTTGAATGAGAGCCAACCACACAATCTCTAAATTATCATGATAATGATGGCTTATCAGATGAAGAATTTTGTCAGCAAAGATGGGAATCTAGTTGTGGATGGTGTCACCTGGCATTATCTTAACACCTAGGAATTTCTTCCAACTTGGGTGGGCCCTAAAAGAAAACCAAGAATACAGGAAAAAAGGTGGTGGAAAACATATGTCTGATAAAGTGATAGAATTGTTGAAAACTTTTTTCCATAGTGGTGACATAAATAAAAGTGAACGATATACAGCTAAAGAAATGTTCAAAGAACTCCAAAATAATGTGGAAACAGGTGAGTTGGAAGTAAATGACATTCCAAAGTTGAAAACAATTGAAATTGGATTAGTAGGTATTCTAGTCAACATAAGAAGGCAATGGCAAAGAGACAACAAAATAATGAATAAAAATCTTTATTTACGTTTTTCCAAGTGAATTTTCTATTTTTTTTTTAGTTGAATGCTTCGAATATTGCAATTTTTTTTACCCATAATCCTGAGCCGGTTTTGAATTCATACTTTATTGGTAAAAAATTAGCACATAGTTTTTTAACAACAAAAATATTAATAGATTATACTAATGTTTTTTATTATGCATGAAGGTAATACTTGATAATAAGGTTTTGTGCCAGCAGGAGATAAAGTTACGTGATAAAATTTATTTTATTATAAAATCGAGAAATTTTGCCCCGATCTGCATTATGTAATTTCTTTCCGTTACTGGCGAATTGCGAAATAATAATTAATGTGTACGCGTCGATCATAACAAAACTTTTATTTTTAAAATTTTTATTTTAAAATGTCTTCAAGAGGATCGAATAAAAGAAAACAAAAAACTGAAGCAGAAGAAATCTGCGGGTAAGTGTTTTAAGGATGGTGGTGGTGGTTATCGCCCGCCACTCGTCTTTTATATACCTTCAAGATTAATTGATTAATCTTTAACGCATTAATGAATAGTTGATTTGACTAATCTGATTTGCAATAATAATGATTTACAGTCGGCGCTCGATATAGTGAACCTACTGTATAGTGAATCGTACGATATAGTGAAGATGGAAAATTTCCCATTTCATTATATATAAATTCAGCTCGATATAGTGATTTTTAATATAAACTCTTGATATAACTATATAGTGAAGTTTTACTTGGTACCATTATATTTAAATAGAGCTTGATATAATGAAGTTTTTTAAAAAATATGTTGATCATCACTTGATTTATCATAATTATTATAATAATATTAATTTTCTGTCAATTAAATTAAAAAATCATTCGATTAAAAATTCTATTGAAATAAATAAGATAATAAATATAATCATTTGATTAAAAAAATAATTAATTAATTAATTGTATATTGAATAAAATGGTAAGTTATAAAAATTAATTATGATAAATTATATTGACAAAAACTGATGATTTGAATAAAATGGTAAGTTATAAAGAAAACATCGAATGATAAGCAATAAATTAATTATGATAAATTATATTGAAAAAAACTGATGATTCAAATAATTAAGTTGAAAAACCAATTGTAATGTAATTTAGTAAAAGAAATGTATTTTTTTATTTGTAAAAAAACATCAGATGATTAATTAATAAAAACAGTTCTTTCGATCAAATGGTTTATTTGATTTTGCTAATTCAATTATTTGCTGAATTTCTTATAAATAAAGGATTAGAAATGTCCTTTATTTTTTATAAAAATTGTTTCCTCAAAAAATTAATAAAAAAATAAAAAATGTCATCAATTGATCAATCAAACAAAAAAAGAAAAATTTTGACTTGGGGTGAGAAAAAACAACTTTGTGAATTTCGTGAAAGAAATCCATCATTCACATATAAGGAACTTGGTTGGAAATTTGAAGTTGCAGAAAATACAGTTTGTAACATTTTGAAGGATAAAAATAAATGGCTATCCACTAATCCTGATGATGCTAACAAGCAAAAATATAAAGCTCCAAAATATCCTGAGCTCAAAAGTTCATTGATGATATGGTTCAATCAAGCACTTTCAAATAAAAGGGTAATTACAGGTGATGTAATTCTTGCCAAAGCTAAGAGATTTGCAGAATTACTTGATATCAATGATTTTAAAGGCTCAGACGGTTGGGTCTCAAATTTTAAAAAAAGAAATGGTATAAAACAATATAATTTACATGGTGAAGCAAGTTCTGCGCCTTCTGAAGAAATCATTTTTGAAGAAAGAAGAAAATTGCAAGAAATATTAAGTGAATTTCCCCTAGAAGATGTCTATAATTGTGATGAAACTGGTAAAAAGTATTCTAATATAATTATAGTATTTATTAAATTTACTAAATACTTTATTTATTAGGCTTGTTCTGGGATTTGGAACCATCAAAAACGTTATCAACTGGACCTCTTCCTGGTACTAAAAAATCAAAAAAAAGAATAACCATTTTATTGACTATGAATGCAACAGGGACCGTTAAACTTCCACCTTTATTTATCCATAAGTATCAAACACCAAGAGACATGCTTGGTGTTGACAAGTCAAAGCTTCCAGTTGATTACTATTGGAATGCAAAAGCCTGGATGCAAGTCTCCATCTGGAATCAATATTTAAAAAAATTGAATCAGAAAATGGTTAAAGAAAACAAAAACATCTTACTATTGTTTGATAATGCACCAGTCCACATTCTTGATGAAAGTACTCTTTTAACGAATATTACACTTCATCATCTCCCTCCTAATACAACTACTCATCTACAACCTGCTGATGCGGGAATTATAAATTCTTTTAAAGTAAATATAATTTAAAAAAAAATTTTTTTTATTAGTTCAAATATTCACTTTATCATTTCTTCAGGTCCATTATAGAAAATTGCTTGTTATGAACAGGATTGATGCTTATGACTTACATCAAAGCCTTAATACTCCCATTGAACAACTTAAAATTTCTGATGCAATTACACTCTGTGCTAAAGCTTGGAAAAATGTGACACCCGAGACTATTAGAAACTGTTGGCTGAAGTCAGGAATAATACCTAATTTAGATGATGCCATGGAAATAGAAACCATTCAAGAATATGATGAGCTTCAAAATCTAATTAATCGATTAGGGAGTGTTGAAGCCTCTGATAAATTGAGCGCAGAGAATTTTATTAGAATTGAAGAAGAAATTCAAGAGTTTGGTGTTGAAAATACCGATGAAGAAATTATTAGTTATGTAAAACCAACTGCTGAATCTGAACCAGAAGATGAATTAGTAGCTGTTGAACAAAAAATTACTACAGAAGATGCATTAAAATCTTTAGACACCATCCTTTCTTATATTCAAAATCCACCTGAAAACCTTACTTTTGAATTAAAACACATTAAATCGATAAAATCAGTTAAAAGTCATATATCCAAATATTCTCTTGCTTCTAAAAAACAAAGCAAATTGGATCGTTGGTTTACTACTAAAAATTAATGAATTTTATTATTTTTTTTTTTAGTATTTATTAAATTTACTAAATACTTTATTTATTAGGCTTGTTCTGGGATTTGGAACCATCAAAAACGTTATCAACTGGACCTCTTCCTGGTACTAAAAAATCAAAAAAAAGAATAACCATTTTATTGACTATGAATGCAACAGGGACCGTTAAACTTCCACCTTTATTTATCCATAAGTATCAAACACCAAGAGACATGCTTGGTGTTGACAAGTCAAAGCTTCCAGTTGATTACTATTGGAATGCAAAAGCCTGGATGCAAGTCTCCATCTGGAATCAATATTTAAAAAAATTGAATCAGAAAATGGTTAAAGAAAACAAAAACATCTTACTATTGTTTGATAATGCACCAGTCCACATTCTTGATGAAAGTACTCTTTTAACGAATATTACACTTCATCATCTCCCTCCTAATACAACTACTCATCTACAACCTGCTGATGCGGGAATTATAAATTCTTTTAAAGTAAATATGATTTAAAAAAAAATTTTTTTTATTAGTTCAAATATTCACTTTATCATTTCTTCAGGTCCATTATAGAAAATTGCTTGTTATGAACAGGATTGATGCTTATGACTTACATCAAAGCCTTAATACTCCCATTGAACAACTTAAAATTTCTGATGCAATTACACTCTGTGCTAAAGCTTGGAAAAATGTGACACCCGAGACTATTAGAAACTGTTGGCTGAAGTCAGGAATAATACCTAATTTAGATGATGCCATGGAAATAGAAACCATTCAAGAATATGATGAGCTTCAAAATCTAATTAATCGATTAGGGAGTGTTGAAGCCTCTGATAAATTGAGCGCAGAGAATTTTATTAGAATTGAAGAAGAAATTCAAGAGTTTGGTGTTGAAAATACCGATGAAGAAATTATTAGTTATGTAAAACCAACTGCTGAATCTGAACCAGAAGATGAATTAGTAGCTGTTGAACAAAAAATTACTACAGAAGATGCATTAAAATCTTTAGACACCATCCTTTCTTATATTCAAAATCCACCTGAAAACCTTACTTTTGAATTAAAACACATTAAATCGATAAAATCAGTTAAAAGTCATATATCCAAATATTCTCTTGCTTCTAAAAAACAAAGCAAATTGGATCGTTGGTTTACTACTAAAAATTAATGAATTTTATTATTTTTTTTTTGTGTATCAATATTAATATATGTATTTGTATATAATATCAAAAAAATAAAAATTTGCCGATCTTTTTATATAATGAATCACACTATATAGTGAAGTTTTTTGCCAAAACAAACTCTTCCTTATATCGAGCGCCAACTGTATTAATATGCCAAGTTTAATTGACACGCTAAAAAAATATGTTATTCGTCATCACTTATATCAAAATGCCTATTCGTCGCCCGAAGTTTTGTATTTTTTTTCTGTGAAACATTTGATTTTTGTGTAACGGAGAGCGGCCGAACGGAGCGGAACGGAACCACCCCCATCCCTACCCACCCAAATTTAATTAATATTAATAAATTTCAAATTGACGCAAATTTGTTTTTCACGCACAACACGCTTAAATATATACAACAAAAAATTTAGTAACTGGTTCTCAAATAATTAAGAATGTAATAAAGTTGAAAAGAGAAATTCCTTATAGAAGTACTCAAGAAACAAGACAATATCGAATTGATGAATCTACGAGTCAGATATTATTATCATCATTGTTTTTATTTAATTTTAAATAAAAATTTTTATATACCAATAACGATTTTCAATTAATCACGTGTGAATATTATTGTTTATTTGACACGTCTTAAAAAATCTCGTTCAAAACAATTTCCTTTAGCTGTTAAAAAAATATGGCAAATGATCAAAAGTTGGAAAATTTGGCTAAAGCATTGCTTTCAAAATCTGCAGAAAATCCTTGGTTGATTCCTTCGATAGTAAATCCTGCTCTTCAAAAAGAAGTTATACTTTACATGCTAAAAAACTGGAGTTTGCATAATTCTAAAGAAAAATTGGCAATATTCTTTCTAATTTTATGTGTAAAAAAAAGTACCGTGACAGCATTACAGGAATTGCTATCAGAAGTAAATCATTAAAGATATAAATATTTATAATTTTAAATTATTTAGTAAAAAAAAATTAATTTTCTATAAAGATACTTTTGGCAGGTGCTTCTGATTTGGACGATTGTTGGGTTTGTGTTTTCTCAAAGATGATGATTAATTATCCTAAAACTGGTGAACTTGATTTGACTGTTGAGAATTATCTTCCTAGAGAAATACAACAACAATTTAATGAATTGATTAATAAAAGTAGACATTGTTAACTCTTAAATATATTGATTAATTCGTCTACTTATTTATATTTATATAAATATATTTATACATACAGTAATGAAAAGTGAAATAAGGCTTCATCCTATGGAATTTGCGTTCATTGATAAAGATATTTGTAATTTGTTATCAAAAACATCAGAATCAGAAGCATCATTCAGCACATCATCATCACTATATTTTCAATTAAAGCCAAAATGCGAGATTTCAAGGGAACTGCGATTAAATACATTAAAAAATTTGGATGTTCCTAGATCGCAAAATATACTTCAAAATACAGGAACCAACCTAATAAATTCTTTCAGAGGTTATTAATATATTATATGCATACATTTACATACGTTCGTATATATTAATTCACAATTTCTCTGATGTAAAATTAATCAGGTGCAGAGATCAAAATAATTCCAGGAAAGAGCTATATTAAAGATACGAAAATTCGAATGTTGGATCAAGATGTTGGAATTTCTATTATCAGAAATCAAAAAGAAAAAAAACTTTTTGTTAGTAAGGGTAAGAAAATATAGTCAGTCAGAAATCGACTGAATTTGGGGTTTCTACATAATATAACATATTATGCAATTTCCATTATATTATTTCCAAAAAAGTTTGATTTCGTAATAAAAAAACAACATTTTTCCTTCAATCAATTTAAAAATCCTCCTCCCCAAAAACACTTATGGAAAAACTCGAATCACTAGAATCGTAATAGTGAGATTATCTGCCAATTAACTGGTTAGCTATACAACCAATTATAGTTAACTTTCAATAAATGCACGAAGTCATATGATCATAATTTGGGCTATGTCAAAATATATAAAATATAAAAAATATTTTTATTATTATTATTATTTTCAAAAATGGAAATTCTTAAAATTTTGCTTATAGCCGCAGCACTTATGATAATCATTTTTTTGAGAGTATATATCCTCCTTCTTCTCCAGAAAAATACAATCGACAAATTTTAGTTTTAACATTTCAAAATGGCTGAACTTGATTCTGATTGGTATTTTGGTTCGAGAATATCTAACGAATCTAAAAGTGAATTTTCTGAATCTCGTGATGACGACACTGGAAATAGTGTGGTTACTGACAATACAAATGATACATCCATCAAATATACAAATTTAAATTGCGAAAATTCCGTGCTTCAGCCACTTATTATTGATCTAGATTCAAGCTCTGACGAAGAAAGTGATTCCTCGTTTGAAGAAGTTATCAGTCTAAATCTAAATAAAATAAAACAAGAACAAGCAAGACTCGCCTTGTTGGAGAAGGAGTCACAAATGGACATGAATGAAGTAATAATGATAAACGACTCTTCAAATAATTCACAATCCTCAATATCATCATCATCATCATCACCTGACTCGGAATACCATGATAATAATAGTAATAATGCTGCATATCAAATCCCTGAATTTCCACCATGTCCACTTGGATCAAATAAAAAACCAGCTGTACATATATTGAAGGCTTCAAAGTTCAAACAATCAACAAAATTATTCGCACCACCTACATCAAATGTCGATGATGGATCTGCTTGGATACCTGAACCAAACCAATCACAACTTCCAATTGAATCTCGTAAAGAAGATATCATCAAAATTATTCGTGACAACAGAGTAATTGTTTTAAGTGGTAGTACTGGCTGTGGAAAGGTAATTCATCATTAAAAAAAAAATATATATATATATGAAAACATCAATTTATGAAAACGAAATATTAATTATAATTTTTATAATTAGTCCACTCAAGTACCACAATATATATTGGACGACTGTTTACAAAGAGGTGTTCCTGTTAATATAATTTGTACACAACCGGTAACTTTACATACGAGTTGTCATTTTTTTTATTTTATTTTTTAAAATTTATTATTAATATAATTTTTTCTTCCTTGGACCTCATACAATCTAATGCTAGCGTCGTATTGCTGCAACTTCTTTAGCGCATCGTGTTGCATTGGAAAGAAATACTAAGCTTCACGGCCAAGTAGGATATCATGTCAGTGGTAAATGTGGTCACTCAGCTATAACAAGGTTACGTTATGTTACTACAGGAATTTTATTGGAGATGTTGAAGGCAGACAGGTATTTGGCCTCATTTACTCATGTCATTATGGATGAAGTAAGTTTATAAGAATAAAATTATGTTTATTCAGCAAAATGCAAAATTAATGATTGACAAAAAAAAATTTTTCCTTACCAGATTCATGAACGCAATGTAGATGATGATATGATGATGGCTCATCTTTGTGTTATATTAAGAGTAAATCCTAATTTGAAATTAATAATAATGTCGGTAAGTTACCTTCTCAACAATTAACAAAGTATACACACAAAAACTTATTCAATTTATTTTCTCACAACTTATTTTGTTCTTGTTTACAGGCTACAATGAATGTTAAAAAATTTGCTAATTATTTTCATGAATTTGAAGCTGAAAAGGATGGTTTTTTCAATAAAATACCATGGATAGATATTCCTAAAAAAGCTTTTCCTGTTGATGTGTTTTATCTAGAGGATGTGTGTCAAGCATTAGATATTTCTTTTTCGAATAGAGATGTAATAATGAATAACCCAAAAAAACCTTCTATGATGCAAGAACGTCGTGATCTTTTTATCAATTGGATATTTCGATGTCATATACAAACTCCTTCTGATAAGGCCTTTTTGGTTTTTTTCCCTGGTATTGCTATAATTGCTGAAGTAGTAAGTTTTATTATTTGTTTATAATGTGTTTATAATAATATAAATCAATTATATTCAAATAAATTTTTTTTTGGTAAAGGAAGATCAATTGATGTACCTTGATGAAAATTATAGGTAAAATAAAAATATATATATTAGCATACTTTTAGGTTCATCCACTTTTTACATTGTATAGACACATTTTATAAAATTTAGGTCCGAGTTTCCTTATACTGATGGAAAGCCTACTCCTGCAATCTCATTGATTAAACTACACTCAACTGTTACTATTGATGAACAATGTTTAATTATGCAGAGACCAAGACCATGTCATAGAAAAGTAATGTACTAAAATTTTTTTCAATGATTTTCTGATCTCATTTTCTTATGCCATTTAATAAATTTTATTTCCTTACTATTTATTTATTTAACAATTTGATATTTAATGATTTAATAATTTAGATAATATTGGCAACAAATATTGCCGAGAGCTCTATTACTGTTCCCGATGTCTCCATAATATTTGATTCTTGTTTGCGTAAAGATTTACTTTATGATAAAGAAACTAGATGTTACAGTTTAAATGAACAATGGATAAGTAAAGATTGCGCCGAGCAAAGAAGAGGAAGAGCTGGAAGAGTTGGTCCTGGTGTGGTAATGTATATATAAAAAGAAAAAATTATATTGAATTTCACTTCAGTATTTGTAATATTCTTTTTTTTTGTATTTTACATTCAAATTAGATTTATCGATTTGTACCTAAAAATTTCTTTAAAAATCTTTCTGATGAAAGAACACCCGAGATTCATAGAACACCACTTAATTCTTTACTTTTACGGTGCATATATGGGAACCTCGGTGATCCTCGTGAATTATTATCTCATTGCATTGATCCTCCAGATGATACAGCTGTTGAATATGCATTAGAAGATTTGGAAACAACTGGTGCTGTTACTAAATCAAAAGAAAATATTAAAGAATCTGATGATTGGGTTCAAGGTAGTCTTGTTACATATGAATATGAGGTCACTCGTCTTGGTACAATTTTGGCACAAGTTCCTTTGGATATTCATTCTGGCCTATTAGTAGTTTATGGTGCAATTTTTGGTGCTTTATACGATTGTATGATTATTGCTGGTAAATTATCGATTCTCAGTTTATATTAATATATATGTATATATATATATTTATTAAAATTATTATAATTATTATAGCAATATTGCAAAACAAAGGAGTCATTGTTCAACCTCCAAATCAAGAAATAGCTATCAGTGCAGCATTAAAAAGATTTCACTTGGATTTACCCGACTGTCAGCCATTACATGGTGGCTCTGATTTAATAGCACAATTACGTGGATATCTTTTATGGGAAGAAACTATACAAAACAATGATGATTTTGATCAGAGCAAGGAACCAACATGGTGTCAACAACAGTTTGTTAGCCTTTATTGGATAAGAGAAATACAAGATCTTGTCATCACTCTTCGAGAATCTTTATCTCATCAGGGTATATGTTCGGCTGCTACAAAAGAAGAAAGAGACAAAATACGTAGAAATCGTGTGTTTAATCCTAATTTAATTGAAAATATACATGAAAGTAAAGGTGACGAATTGGGAAATGATCTTAAAGATGAAGAGGAGAGATCAGAGACAAGTCAAGGAACTGAATCATCAAGTGACATCAAACGAGCAATTCTATTTCTTGATATGGCAGCAGCATCTGAAGAAACTTCAAGTCTAAAAAAAAAAGATCCAAGTTCAGAATTGCCAGAACTTAATTTACATAACAATCATTCAAATTCTTATAGAAAGGTTCATGAAGCACCTAGTATTATGCAAAAAAATACAAATCCTTGGATGAATACGTTTGATCGTGCATATGAAATAACATCAAATCAAGTCGAATTGAAAAGAGAACCTAACATTCTATTAATCAATCTTTTGCTAGTGGCAGCTTTTCACCATAATATGTTGCGAATTGTACCAAATATTGACAATCGTGTATTCAAAAATTGTCCAGAAATTTTCAATCAAGAACGTACAATTGAATTTTTGGCTACAATTCTTCCCCCAAAATCAATTATTATAGATGCACTTGAAAGAGATATTGGAATGGTGCAAAAAATCTTACATCCTGATAATGAACAGTTTTGCTCTGATGCAGAGTTTGAATCTTGTTATATCGAATTTGCAAAACCTTGTAAACCTTTATGGACACATTCAACCATCAGAAATGTCCCAGCACTACCAGATGCTGTTTTTTTGGCACATAAATTTAGAAACGTAAAAAATTGCATCTGGACTGCAGACAACTCTATGGTATCTAATCCAACGTCCAATACAACATCATTTGACACAACATCATTAGATACAACATCACCTAATCCAAAATCACATAATTTAATGTCATCTAATTTAACATCATCTAATTTAACATCATCTAATCTAACATCATCTAATTCAACACCACCTAATCCAACTTCTAATTCAACATCACCCAATACTTCCATTAGTAATAATTTTGAGGATACAAAGAAGTTGAGATTTTATGCAGTTAATGGAAGCCCAGAAACTTCAGTAGCACTTTCACCAATATTTCATAAGCAAACATCCAGAGCATTTGCTTCAAAAACTTCATTATTTTTTCCATTAATAGTTGCACCTTCAGAATATAAATATTATACGGTTTGTGCAGGAAAATTACTCGCTGTAGATCATGGAAAATCACATGTTGGTGAGCATATTACATGTCTTATAGCACCATTGGATTCTGAAAAAAATGTAGGGGATATTATTCTTGCGTTATTTGCTAACAAATTAATCAATGATGATATATTGTGTGGGTGGCATGTAAATGTAAATTTGACACGATATCCCATATTTGATCAAAAACCATTGGATTTAGATTCAAAGTTAATTGATTCATTTAGATATTTTTTGAAACAAGCTTTGATCGAAGAAAAGCCAATTATAAATGAATCATTACTAAAAACTATTCCTGGTGATGGTTTTTCATCGTTATCATATCCAAATAATTGTAAGGACTTGACTAATACTTGGCGAGCGTGTGATATTACACCAGATCAGGCAGGAAAAGAGCTCATAAGAACAGTTTTATTACTTATGTAAAAATATATATATTTTTGGTATATTTTAGACATTTTATTAGATTTTCGTATATATATAGATTCATTTAATTATTATTATTTTTTTCAAACTTAATATTATTATTTAAAAATTTATTTATATAATTGGGAAATGTTTTAAAAAATATCCCAAGAAGCATGAATTATCATATTTATAAATAAAGTTGAAATTATTTTAAAATTTACATGTAAGCCAACCTAATTCAAAAACTGTTAAATTTCATATCCATCTAATAACTCTTTTACAGGTTTTCATATAACTTATAAAACTTAAAATAATGATAATAACAATATAAATGTCATCGTGATTCATAAAATATTATATGATTTATTTGATTACCATTAATTTTGAAATAATCCAATTTAATCATCTGGGGACCTTTTATTCAAATTCCAACATGCTGGATTATAAATACCGACCAACTCTTGCATGTTTCCCTAGATTTCATAATGATTACAGTTTATTATCACAACATTTATATTCGAAAATTGATCGTAAATGAATTATATGAATTATTTTTAGTGATCTACCCATTTTGAAATTAAAATATAATTCCTTTTTATTGTTCTTCAAGTTAGCAGTGATTTTAGTTGCCATTCGTCTAAAATTGCTCGAGGAAAATTTTGTTAAACCTTATTAGTGGATAATAAAGTTTCAATCATCTTTGTTCCACTTTGAAATTTTTCAAAGTTGTCCCACCCGTTCATTCATTCCTCCATCCATTGGATAATAATTTAAAAACATCAATTATAGATATAAGCGTAGGTTTTTTTTAAAAAGAAAAAATATCTTGAATAAATGATTTTGTGATAATATTTTCGTTTTCTCAATTGATAATTTCGTTAGTGTAATTCATCATATTCTTCATGTAATTTATATTTTAAATAAATTTATAATGTAATTATTGATATAAATAGTTTTAGTGAATCAAAAATTTAATGATATGTATGTAGCATTAGATATAAATAATTTAAATATATATATATATAAATATAAAAGACATATATTAAAAGAACTTCATCCCAGGTCTTTTTAATTTATTTGATAATGCTGCTTTGAAATTAAAATACAAAAAGTTCTGCTTTCAGAATAGCAGAATGAGCCTTAAAATTTATAATATTATCATCAGTATGTCTTGGTGGTAAAACATCTTTGTTAGAATTAATAATAATAAGGTTAACGAAATTTTCAGATTTTTTTAAAAAAAGAAATAATTTTTGATTGACATATCACAAAAATTTGCTTCAAAATGTCTAATAATCTTACATCTTTAGAAAACATCAAAATTTTATTCAAAAAACTTATTGATTCTAACAAAGATGCTCTACTATTAAAACATATGAATAAGCTTTTCAATGATTTAACTGACTTGTTAAATGAATCAGATTCTTATGATATAGAAATTAAAGTTGGAGAAGGTGATGATGCCAAGACTTTTAAAGCTCATTCCAATATTTTAAAAGTAAGATCCACTTATTTCAAAGCAGCTTTATCAAATAATTGGGCAAAAAGATCTGATGACGGAACTATTTTATTTGAAAAAGATAATATTTCTCCAAAAATATTTGAAGTTCTTTTAACGTAAGTATTATCATTAATTAAATAATTAATTATAATGCGTTTTTTTATTTGATACAACATTAAACGTTATATTTTTTTTTTTCAAAGATATGTTTACAATGGGGTTATTGATATTGATAATCTGGATCCAGACGAAATTCTTGAACTTCTTGAAGCATGTGATGAATTAAACTTTAATGAATTAGTTGAAGATATACAAAATCATTTAATTATTGAAAAAAAAGAATGGGTTCAACAGAATTTAATTAATCTTTATAAATTAAAATATAAATCATTCAGTTTACTTCAAAGTCATTACAATGAATTAATTGATAAAAAACCAGAATTATTTTTTAAATCAGACAATTTCAAAGATATTGAAAAACCAATCCTCATGTCTATATTAAAAAGAGATAGCTCAGGATTAGAGGAAATTGATATTTGGGGTTATGTCATTAAATGGGGAATAGAACAAGATGAAAAATTGAAAAAAGATATTTCAAAATGGAATGAAGAAGATTTTGATAAATTGAAAAATATACTAGATGATCTTATTCCATTAATAAGATTCACTCAAATCACTTCTACAAATTTTTATAAAAAAATCAAACCTTTCAAAGAGGCATTTAATCAAGATTTATATGAAGAAATTCTTGAATATTATCTTAATGTTGAATGGCAACCAAGATTGTTAGCTCAAAAAGGCCCTAGGATGGGAAGGAGAGAATTACTAAGTTTGGAAATAAAATCTTTGATTTCCAGTTGGATTAATGAAAAAAAAGGCTTTTATAATTCAAATGATTTACCATATAAATTTAATTTGATTTTCAGTGGGTTCCAAGATGGATTTTCAGGGTCAGTTTTTGCGAAGAAATGCCACAACATTGAACAAACAGTTGTCATCATGAAAATTAAAGAAACAGAAGAATTAATTGGAGGGTATAATCCAGTCTGTTGGAATTTGGGGGAAAATTCCTCAAGTAGTTATATTAAAACAGACAAAAGTTTTATTTTCAAAATTGATCAAAATCAAATTAATAATTCATTATTAAGCAGAGTCAAAGAACCTGAATGTGCAATGTATTATAATTCAGGAATGATTGATACAACTACTGATGGTATAAAATTTCATGAAAGATTAATAGATTTTAATGATTTAGACATCCGCAACAGTATTAGTAATGGACCTTATTGTCATTATGAGCATAGCAATTATGAAAAGAATTTGAATCTTAAAAATAAAAATAAATTAGTACATTTGCTAGAAAACTATGAAGTATATAGATTAGAATAAATGATATTTTATTTTAATTATTACAACTTCACATGTGATTTTATAATGTAGTGTTATATATAAGGATGAAATAAAATTTAATTTTCAGAAATATCTAACAATAATACTCTACCATTAAAATATATTAATATGCTACTTGTAAATGACTCAATAGAATTGTTGGGTGAATCAGATTTTTTACAAAGTTAGATAAGATCATTAAAATTTTTAAAGTCATTCTTTGTATCTTACCAAATAATTAGGTACTGTATAGTCTCGTAAGGTAGCACTCCCTACTAAAAATGGTTGACGAAATTATACATGATGAAATTCAATATTTATCATATTTATCATTATCGCCAAGGATCTTTTGACGAAATCAATTTAGCCAATCAAATCAGATACTTTGATACTTGCTGATCACCAAATAATAAATTTAGTGACATGCAGACAATTGATTTCTATATATAGTGTAAACATTTCAGCCAATATATTAACAACACAACATGCATTAACAAAGGATAAGGAGCTTACATGTATATCTTATTGTGTGTGTAACTGGCCAGTAGAGTGATAATCGACCTCAAAAAAATTTGTTTTCTCTGCCAAAAAAACTATTTTACTATTCAATAGTTTGTCAAACCAACGCCACTACCTCAAAACCAATGGATTATTTCTAGCATAAGGTATTCATAATGTTATGATCATGCCATACTATATATATATTGATTTGTTTATCTTGAACCTATTATTTAACTATTACCATCTTTAATTATTTTTCAGTATTCTATACCTACAAGAGATGAAGTCAATTTTTTAGCCAATAAGACCAAAAGAAAAGCTACTATCAATTCTACTATTAATTGGACAAATTAGTTTGAAAAATTTAGATCAGACTGTGGTTATATAGGAAAAATTGATGATATAACTGATTTCAAGAATTTTGAAGAACAATTGATAAATTATGTTACTAAAATGAAAAAAAATGATGGAACTGATTATACTTCTACTTCAGTTAATGCTTGTTTGACAGCTATCAATAGGCACATCGTTGAGAAAAGTTTATTCAATAATCTTGATCTCTATCATAACATATAAAAGATTATGGCAAATTGTTGATGGCAAACTTCAATCCCTTGATGAACTTGAACTTGGTGAAAAAAAAGGTGCTGATTCATTAACTGACAAAGAGATTAATTTAATATTGTCACATTCATGTACATCACCATCAAAATGGATATGGCTTAATCAACAGAGTTTTTTTTCGAAACTGCATTTTACTAGGTTTAAGAATAAGTGAACATTATAATTACAAAGAAATCACTTCAAAAAAAGATTTGATGGAGGTTATGAAGTTTACATTTATAAATCAAAAACAAACCAATGAGGATTAGCTGGTGGAGCTGCTGAAAAATTGATAATTCCATATGTAGAAGAAATTATTGGAGATTATGAATTATACTTACAAAAAATTCCATTAAATGCTGAAACAGCTTTTTATCTTCATCCATTGAAGTTTGGGACTGTATAAATAGTTGATACCAATCAAATCATATTGGACAAACTAAATTGAAGAATTGGCTTCATGAGATAACAATTGAAACAGGTATTGATCTTACAAAACATAAGATTACTACCCATACAGAGTGTAAACACTAGTAAGAAATTTAAAAATATCAGGTGCAATAGATATTGAAACAATGTCAATATCAATACACAGATCCATCAAAGGACTTGCCAGTTATGAGCAACCTAAAGATGATTTCCAACTACTAGGAATGACCAATTTAATCAACTACAATAAAAATAACTATTTAATTTAATTATAGTTTAAAAGATTATAACAATAAAAATATTAAGCATTTAATTTCTTGTTATTTACAAGTTACAAATAATAATGGAAATACAGAATATCTTGATCATGGTAGTCAAACAAGTTTCAATCAGCGAGATATTAAAAGGTAAAATTTTGTTACCACAGTATTTATAATAGAGATGACATATATCTTTAATTACTAACCAGCTAATTCAATTTTTTAGAATCTATTAAACATGACCAACAAATAAATATTAAACCTGCCAAAATTAATTGCAACACTTCAGCAGAAATAAATGGTATTAAGGAAAAACATTGCACAAATATTCAATAAAAGAAATTTTAATAATTGTAGTTTTAATATCACTATTAATAATAATAATTAGTTGCCATTAAATATACAAATTGCCAAATTGTAATTAAATTAATTAAATTGATAAATTGCTAAGAATATAAAGAATTTTTTTAATTTTATGATATTTACTATGTCATGTGCACATTATAGATGCTGGTCGCAATTCTTGGTGATGGTTGCAACCATATTTGCGACATATAAAAATGGTTTGCGACCACTTTGGGTTCCTTTTTTGGATTGCAACATGGAACACTAGTGCACATATGATTTAAAATTCAATATGATGGTCACTGATGTCACTGCTGATATTGCTTAGATTATGTCATAACTGTGAAAAATATTAGGTCAGGTTACATGATCAAAATCATAGTGGGCTGCATGATAATACCTTGATATAACCCTTGAATGTTGTTGCTGGTGTCATTTGCAATGGAAACCTTATATTAATAAACAAAAGCTTTTTATGCTTTAAAATGGTAATCCTTGGACAGTAGTTGCACTTGGTGATGATCAACAACACAATCCAAGCCCTGTGAAGCAGGGAAATGCACATTGAGTCCAATACATGGGGGCTTTATGATAGAAATGGCCCATGTTGTGAAAAGTGAAAAGTGAAAATTTAAAATACTATTATTGTTTTTAAACTTTAAATGGGAATGTATCTCGAAATTTTATTAAGCAAAGTGGGTATATTTTCTAAGCCAAAAACGTTCTACATGAGAAGTTACATATTGCAATAATATTAACTCAAAATCACTTTTTTCACAACATGGTCATTTCTATTGAAAAGCTCAGTATGATTGGTGGTTTTATTATCAGAATCTACAAATCGGTCTACCTGACACCTTGGGATCAAGATGTTAATGCTGCCCATAATATTATGAATTATTTGCATATGAACACTTATAATGGAATCTAACCCATTCATTGTTGTCATTTTAATTGTAGCAGCACTTCACAAAACCTCAATTTTAATCAATTTAGTTTTAGTGTAGCAAGTCATGGGTTACACATGTTAATATTAAAAAATCGAAATATTTATTCATTAATATTAATATTAATATTAATTCCTGTCCTTAAAAGCTTTCTCTTTATTTTCCCTATATTGACAAATTTAATTGAAAATGTCAACAGGAGGAGGAAAGATTTCATCAAAGGTTAATAAATTTAGATCAATTATTTATAGTACTAAGATCAGAAGTTGATTGTTTTTATCCTATAGCTTGACGATAAACGTTTATACATTGGAAATCTTGATCCTTCAATAGACGAGTAAGTCAACAAATAATATTCGTTTCTCTTTTTTTTATATAATAATATTATATATTTTTTGTTAAAATATATATAGGTATGCATTAGTTAAATTATTTGAACCTTTTGGAAAGATAACAAATTTAGATTTTCTTTTTCATAAAAATGGACCTAAACGTGGTCTACCAAGAGGTTATTGTTTCCTAGAGTATAGTAAAAAAGAGGTATTGATTTTTTTAAATAAAAATTTTTTAAGATTTGTTAAATCATTATAATAAAATTGGCCGTGTAAAAAAAAATCTAGGAAGCATTAAAAGCAATGACAGAAATGCACTCAAAATTAATAAAGAATCGATCAATTATTGTAACATTTGCTTATGCTGCACCTGAAAGTTATTATGATAGTAAAACAGGTACAATGAAGAAAAGATCAAACGCAACTACAATTTCATTGATAAAAGCACATAAAATGCTTAATGCTAGGTAGGCAATGATTTTCTTTATAGAATTTATTTGTTTGTTATTAAACTTGAATAATTTTGCTAAAAATATATGATAAAAGTACGGATGCAAAAATAATTGCATTAGAGAAGAAATTAGCACAAATGAAACAACAATCTTTACCTCAACAGAGACAGTTACAACAACAAAAATTACAATCGTCATCATCATCACCATCATCATTGTCATCTAAACCCTTGTCTACAAATATATCAAAAGAATCAACAACAATAAAATCAATATCATCTTCAACACATCCATCAACCTCCAAGGTCTCCAATGAACTTAGATACAAACCTTATTAAAAAAAATTTTTATTATTGGCATTAATTTATAGAATATTATTAATACTAATAATTATATTTAAAATAAAACAATTATAAAATTTAGATAATTAGACTTTTGAAAAGAAAAAGGTTTTTAACTATTATTTGTAAAATTTGCTTTTAAGATTGGGATTTCAATTTTTCAAATACAAAAGAAGTCCATTCATTCATTACCTTTTTACAACTTGCAATTATGTATATATTCTTGTGGATACTACAAGTTCACCTTAGAATTTTCAAAATCATCATCAATTTCCATTAATAATGAATAAAACCACCAAATAACATTATTCAATAATTTTTTAATGAATATGCAAATATTTCAGTTCTTGTGAGTTTTGCTGGAGACAAATATATAGTGTAGTATAATAGATAATACAGAAGAATTTATGACATTGAAGATTCTTTGTTATCATATATTTTACATTGTTGTTTATATAAGAAAAAAAATGCGGAAGTAAGGATGTTGTTAAAGGTTTAAAATTGGCCTTTATAATCAATAATGATAATTTGTTGATTAATATATATATAGCATATTTTTTTTTTTTGCAATATCAAATTTTTATTAATTATTATTAATAAAATCAAAATGATTAAAATGATTACATATATATGTATATACATGGAATTTTTAAAGAAAAAACCAAAGCCAAGATATTAATAAAAAATAATATATTATTTAAAGTTCCAACTTGAATGCCCTTCTTTTTCCATATATATGCAACTTGATGAGTAAATATGAGAAGATGATAAAATATTCCATAAATATTTTCCTTGTTCTAATCAATGTAGATGCTTCTTCAGTGATTTCAGTGATTAAAACTAAGATCAATTATTTTTTTTGGCCATTTTTAATAATCAGATTCAATGATTATGGTTCTTGCTTGTGATATTCATTTTTTCTAAATTATTGCCTCTTTAATAGGCGATGGTTGATTAGATTTCGTTCCAGAAGAAAAGGCTGCTAAGAATGATTTATCATTTAAACTACTGTGGGGTCTTTTTCTAGATCCTGGTTTGTTTTTAAAGATTCGATCATTTCCATAATTTTATAATTTTATCAATAGTGTTTAATGATGGTTGAACACTTGGGGTTTTGTACTTGAATATATTATGTTGAAAGAATGGATTTTCTGCCCTTTTTCCAATATATCAAATTCATCAAAAGGATTCAGTAATGGATCCCTTCTGAGTCATAAAGAATTTCAGCAAAATGATCATTCTCAAAGCTTTTCTTTGAAAATACTATTTTCTTTGTCACCTTTGCCACTTGGAATTTACCTTTTCCACAATAATTATTTATAATTAAATATTTTTTTTTAAAAGCATCGTTATTAATAAACAAAATTTACAATTATAAAATACTTTAGGTGTTTAATTGCTCTACTTGGAAAGGATTATCATCATAAAAAAATTTTTCTTTATAAATAATAATAAAATTTATTATATGTTATGATTTCTTTTGATCTTTCCTATTACCTGTGCAATACGTGTGGGGGGTATGAACCACTACTATACTAATCGAGATTAACAAAAAAATTTGATTCTCTCTTTTCAAATCGATTCAATTGGAAAAAGATGATAGAAAAAATTTTAGAATTGATAGATTTTAGTCAAACAAGTTTTTGGATTTCTTTTGCTTCAATTTTATTTAATCCCATTTTTTGGAACTCGATGGCAAGAAAAGGTATTAATTGATTGTTTATCGTATATGTTGGTTGGTTTTAATAAATAAGTATAATTTTAAAATTATATAAATTTTTGAAAATATAAAATAGAATATAAAACACGTTTTATAACTCGTGCAGCGGGTGGGAATCCTTATATTGGCTGTTATAGATTGGCCACTACTATTTTCTCGCTTGGTCTTTTAAGAGATTATTTGTAAGTTTATTAATTTTTCTTTTTTTTTTTTCTAATAATCATCTTAATGACATGAATACATTTATTAGATATCATCGGGCAATTGAACATCAACCAACTTTACCAGAACTTAACAATTATCAAGTAAAATTGTCGGGAGCAATATTATTTGGTTCTGGAATGCTTTTTGTAATATCATCGACTTATATGTTAGGAATTACTGGAACATTTCTTGGTAATTGATTACTATCACCATCACCATCATCATCGTTATTGTTGTTGTTATTATTATTATTATTATTATTAATTATGGTTTATTGATTAGATGATTATTTTATTTTGATAAAAAGGTGATTATTTTGGCATATTGATGAATGAAAGAGTCACTTCATTTCCTTTCAACGTTCTTGAACATCCAATGTATTATGGTTCTACAATGAGTTTTTTAGGAACTGCTTTATGGTAAACATTTATGGAAATAAATCATGGAAATAGACGAATAAATGTTATTTACTAAAAAATTTATTATATATATGTAATAATTAGGTATGCAAGTCCAGCTGGGATTCTTTTATCAGCTTTGATTTTTATTGTTTACTTGGTTGCAATTCAATATGAAGGGCAAGTTTAAAGTTTTTTATTTATTATTTTTATTATTTATAATTTATTCATTATATTCGTACAACAATAATAATCGATCCTTTCCTTTTTCCCCATCCAACCTGTCATTAGACCATTTACATCAATGATCTATCTAAACGAGAACAAAAGGGATTAACAAAAATCATCTATGTTTACTCCCTCTATATATTTATTTACGGGTTGATTAATAAAAAAGATTTATCTTTCATTTTCATTTATTTTTTATTCATTCATTATCTTAAGTTTTCATTGTTATTTTCTTCATGATAAATTTTTTAACCTACCATCATTATTTATTAATATACTAACAATCTTCATTAGATTCAACTCTATTTTTGTAATATATTTTCTCATTTTGCTAATTGCTTAGTATGTGGTTATATTAAAAATATTATAATCGCATTCTGCTAATTGCTTAGTATTATAACAGCAAATTGTTGTATTGACTTAAAACTTGTATTAGTAAACAAGAACTATGCGAAAAATTACATTTGGTAACGCACATGTAAACTCGTCATTTATTTATATTGTCTAAATAGTTGACAAGAAACTACTAGTTCCCAATATGGTTCGACCCAGAAACTTTTTGTGACGTCAAATGATCACTTTGCAATAACAAAAATAACAAGCCACAATTAGTCAGGAAAACAAAAATATTTTGATGAACCAATCAAGATTAAAAATGTGGCTTCGATATTTTACTAAAATAAGAATAAGGCGAAATTAAATGATTGTTTATATACAATCATACCATATTTTTTATTAGAATTCTTTGGGTTTGAATGAATCAAAATAATTAAAATAATTTGATCTACAAACGCACATACAATGCATTCCAAATTAAAATTGCATCTCTTCTTGTACAATAAATAATTCTCCACAGATTTTTCATACTTGTACATATGATTGGGTTATACAAATATATTTACATCAGGTTTCTTTCTTGTCAAGTTTTATTTATTATTTATTAATAAATTAGTGGGAGACTTTTTTTGTTCAAATCCGCAAATAGTCAGCGATTTCTGCAATATTAACATTAACTAATTCACACATTGAAAACCAATTCGCAAGTAGAACTATTTTTTTTGGTATTTTATTTGGTATAGGTCATGAATCTTCTTTACCAGCGTATTTTATTTTTGTTTGTCCAGAATTTTGTACTCCCAAAGTGCCGTGGCTATGAAGTTACTCAATACCATAATTGTAAATGTGATAGTGATAGTGATAGTGATAGAGTCTAATCTTCCATATAAAGATAACTGGAGTAAATAAAACAGAGAGTGCTACTAAGGCTTTTTTTTTTAACTTTTTAGCTATTCTTTATATATTCTTTTAACCTACATCTACATCCTGCTTTCTTGTATGAAAGTTTTCTGTTCCTAAAAGGTTTGGCTTGTTCTTTGTGGAGGTATTGTTCATTTTATTTAAGATGGATATGACTATTTCAGAAAACTTGGCCAATCAGCCTATATGAAGGGTCAATTAGTTAATCTGATATAGATGAATGGTTTGAGTAAAATTTTATAGCAATTAATTGTTCTCATGTAACAAAAAAAGACAGCTGATGGGTAAATCATGGTGTGGATATTTATAATCTTAGTACAAGCACAATATACTTATATACTTATTCATAGAGTTTGCAGATTTAGTCACACAACATTTTTATAATAATAGTAGTAATAAATAAAAAGACAGATGGAATGGGGTCATCACATATCATATATTTATCATTACATAATCACCTGTCTTGCATACAATTTAAATTGATGGATACATGAAAAAATTATTACTTTTGTGGAGTTTTCTGGGAAGGTGTTTCCATGGAAAATATTATGCTTAAGAAAGATAGATATTCATATCAGATAGTGAGAAAAAAAATACAGAAAAAAAAAATTTCCATAAAGAAAAATCAACACCAATGTTAATGCTGAATTTTATGACAAAACTCCTTGACTTTCTGTTGCCAAAAAATTATTGCTTGTTTGGGAGAAGGTTTGATTGGTAAACTAGTAACCATAAGCACTTCTTATGAGCTCAAATCTGGATACCATGATCCAAGAAAGGGAATTATATTCCCAAACCTTTAGATACTTCCCCCCAATAAAAGTTAGAACTTACAACAACTCTCAAAATTGATGGAAAATGCATTCCTCAAGATTAAAAGAGATTATAATGATCAAGAAAAAGCAATTCCCATAACAAAAGAAAGTTTTCCAGACATAATTTATCACCTTTCTGACTAGAAATATTGTTGTTATGATTCAAGCCCTAGCATTTACCATGTCAAAAACTATTGTAGTCTTTGTAAATATACTTTAACAAAAACTGTCAACAATATTCATTGCCTTCATTTTTTTTGCCAAAGAGGAAGAAAATAATCTATGATTCGAATGAATGGTTTGCCATCACCATCTCTCAATCCAGTAATTTGATATGAGTTAAGTGCATAAGGAGAATGTGGGCCATTGGAAAATTTCCAAAAGACTTTGAAAGGGTGAAAAACATTGATAATGGTCCACTTCAAAGAAGACATCTCAGAATTGCAAATGTATCTTGTGCCTAAAAAACAGGATGTACAGTTTACTCTCTATAATGAATCCCCCTATAATAAACACTAAGTAAAATCTCTCTATAATGAACTTCCCTTTTGTCCCCAATTTATTTTTTATAATTAATTTCTCTATTTATAATGAACATTTTTATAAACATTCTCTATAATAAATAAAGGCAGAAAAATTATATATAGGAATAGAAGGTTTGTTATAGAAAAATGAATTGTAGAATATATAAGAATAGCTAATAAGAAAAGATTCTGACAAATGTGTGAAGAGAAAAAGAAAAGCCAATTATATGAAATCACTAACACTAATCACGTTACACGATAGTACAATTGTGGCGTTGAGCAAACATTGTATTATATATAAATAAATGTATATGCTATATAATATAAATCTTTCCTCTTCTAACAAACAATTATCACTAATAATTATTATTGAAACATATTAATCATTAAATATTTATTTACCTTTTATAGTATTGTTATTATTAAAATATTAAATATCAAAAATATTTAATAATTTTTTTTTTTTTAATTCTTAAAAAATAAAAACATTTAGAATAAACTTTAAAATTAAACTATATATAAAAATAAATTTTTTTTTCTAATGTAAAATATTCTGTTTGTACATAAAATTTTTTTTATATATAAAATTTGTAAAAAACAAATTTATACATTATTGTTTTTTTAACATTCATCATCATCATCATCATCATCACCCATCATTATTTTCATTATTTTCGCAGCTTTTTTTTCAATTTAAAAAAAAGAGAAATATTTAACAAAATAGCATATATAAAAATCAATCAATTTTTTTATTTAAGAAAATGTCATTAATTACATATAATAATAATAATGTTAATAAAAAAATAAAAAATCTAATAACACCATTAAATTTGACAGCAACAACAACAGCAGCATATTTAATTGTAATAATAATAATATCAAATTTATTATCATCATGTATATTATTAGTAAACGGACAAGGCGTAAAAATGCCACCATGTTTATCGCTGGAGGGATCAACAACATGTCCAGCATTTTCACAATATTCTATTTCCTCGGCAATGTTCAATTACGGCTCTGATGGTTTAAATTATAATTGGCTGTTGGGAGCCAGTTCAATACAAGAGTTTGATTTATTACTGCGAGACTATGTTAATAATGATTATGTTAAATCTTATTACATAGAAGGATTAAATTGTACAAATTTCGATTCAAAAAGTATGTACGTTAGGTACACTACTACAATGATATGTGCTAGATTAGTAGAAAGTGTACCTTCCAGAATGTGCCCATCAGAAAAAGCAATTGAAAGGAGGTTAATATGCAATAAAACTTGTAATAGCCATTTATCATCATTGATAGAATCTACAAAAAATTCTACTATATGTCCAACAACATCCGATACTTCTACAAGATCTGTAAGATTAAGTCTTCTAATTGATTGGTGTGCCGATGGAAATTACACTGACACTTCGCCAAGTTGTATATCTGGAGAACTAAATGAGCAACTTAATTGTGGTAAGTGAAACATCATAATTTTATTATATTATTATTTCTTGTTGTGGGAAGAAAAAGAGATATAGATATTATTTAATTCTAATTCTTAATTTTTTTTATTTAAAAAAAATTAGGATTTCAACAAGATGTAAATTCATTTTGTAATTTTTGTAACATAACCACATCTGGTAATAATAATCAATGTTGTCAAAATACAAATACAAATTGTCCCAAGACTAATTTATTAAGTACATCAACAATACCTGACCCACCTTCGCAATCACCTCAAATAACAACACCACCTTCACAACCAAACCCGCCGCACTTAAAATCATCTCAAATAAAAATAGAGGTTATAATAGGTATAATTATTGGTTCATTTGCTTTATTATTATTATTGATATGTTTAATAATATTTTGCATGAAAAGAAGATCAGGCAGATCAAATGATAATAATAATCATAAGAAAAGATCTTCGTTTTTCTCTGTTCCATACTTTAAAGCACCTATATTAAATAATTATAATAGCGGAGATGGGAGATCGGAAATGATGAGCCGATTTTCACATTCTAGTATAACACCAAATCCATCAACTGGCGGCACATCTTCTTTGCTGTCAACTAATAGTAATGAATTTAATTATTATTATTTTAATAATAATAATAAAAATCATGATGCAATGATTGATATTAACAACAATTATCCACAATATCCGCCGCAACAACAACAAATAAATTTACAAACACAACGACAAATACATCAACAACAACCACACCAACAACAATATGACAATAACAACAAAAATCAAATAACAACACCACTATCACCACCTTCAATCGAAATTACTGTACATCATCAGAAAGATGATAGTAACAGTGTATCAACACCATTCTCGGATATAGGAAGTGAACTTGTCATAGTGGTGTTTCCTTATAGTTCACGACTTCCTGATGAATTAGATTTGATGCCTAATGATACGATTATTGTAAACCAAATATTTGATGATGGATGGGCAGTTGGAACAAATCAAAATACTGGTAACAAAGGTGCATTCCCAGTAGTTTGTGTTGCAAGCCCAAATCTACTTAAATATGATATTTCAGATAATGTTAGTAGTAGTAATTATGGTGATGATAGTGGTGATGACATTGGAGCTGGAGCAGGAATTGGAGTCGGAGGAAATGATAATAGTAATTTTATTAATCCATCATCACTTACAATTCAATCATTAGAAAGTGGAATCATATTTCGTAATACACCAACACCTTCTTCACAATTATCAGAACCAAGAAATTACAACAGACTTAGTTTACTATCGCACAGCGTAGATAATTTACCAAAAAGACATTCAAGTATAAGAAGAAGTGAAAATGATGCCAATAAAGAAAGTAGTGAAAGAGGAGGAAATAAAAGAAATGAAAAAGAAAGGGACGATAATGAAGAAGAAGATGAAGATAATGATAATGATGATGAAGTGTCAGTGTTGAAAAATGATGTAAATTATGTGGAAAGATTTGGTTATGATGATGATTATGATGATGATTATGATAGTAAAGAAGGTGACAAAGTTGATATTAGTAAAGTTAATGATAGTAGTAGTAATAGTGGAAGCGATGAGGGCAATGAGGAAACTCTAATAACATCATCGACAAATTCTTGATGCAATACTAATAATATTAATATTAGTATTACTAAAAAAATTTGATGATTATTTTAATGAACATTTGTATTAAAAAAATAATCTAAAAAACCTCATTAGAATAAATGACTTATTTATGTCCATCCATCATCCATCTATATACAATCTGCAATCAACAATTAGATTCTTCCTCCCTTTTTTTTTTAGAATGTATATTTTCATAAAATAAAAAAAAAAGACTCGATACAAAGATTTGTAAATAATTTCTCTGTAGAAATTAATGATTATTAATCAATTGTCGCAGAGTGCTTCATATATTCGTTTCCCACGATAAATTAATATTAATGAATGAATGACTCATTAATTATTTAGATCTGCATATATTTGATTGAATGATAATCTTTTTTCTCACAAAATATTAAATATAAATAGATGTTTATTCAACAACGTATAGAACAACTTAAAAAACATTTGATAAATTCAATGTCATGTTAGTTTTTGTTTTTTTTTTTTTAAATTAAAAGAAAAAAAATTTTCCTTCCCTAATAAATCAATAATAATAAAAATCTTTATTATAGCGACAAAATCTATTTTTCAAGAGGTTCCACTTGCACCTCCAGATGTTATCTTCAATCTTACTGCTTCATATAACGCAGATACTGATACTCAAAAAGTAAACTTGGGTGTTGGTGCATATCGTGATGACAATGGAAAACCTTGGATTTTACCAGTTGTAAAAAAGGTATCACAGCATAAGAATTGAGAGGAATCGATTAATCGATTAAAAATTAATTCAAAAAATAATAATTCTTATATATCTATTTTTTTCAGGCCGAACAAATTATTATAAATAATTCCACATTAAATCATGAATATCTTCCCATTACTGGACTTAAACCGTTTAAAGAAGCAGCTGTTAGATTGATTCTTGGTGAAAACAGTCCAGTCATTAAAGAAAATAGAGTAATTAACTGTTGATTTTTTATTATTATTTATGACGCGAAAATTTAAATTTTTTATTTTTGTTATGGTAGATTGTAAGTGTACAGACAATATCAGGAACAGGTGCAAACCACTTGGGTGGATTATTCTTATCTAGATTCTATAAAAAAGCTTCTACAATCTATGTGTCTAATCCTACATGGGGTATTATAATTATATTCTATATTATTTTATGTTATTAATTGATTGTTATATTTATTCTTATGAACTATACTATTGTCATTATTATTATTATTCAGCAAATCATAAACCTATTTTCAATACAATTGGATTAGATGTTGGGGATTATGTTTATTATAATCCTTCAACAATTGGATTGGATATTGATGGATTATTACAATCCCTCAAGGTACTTACATACATGCATGAATATATACACATTTATAATAAATAATAACTTATATTATATATTAACTTGTAACTTTGTTATAATAGTCAGCACAAGATGGATCTATTATTTTATTACATGCATGTGCTCATAATCCAACTGGCGTAGATCCTACTCAAGAACAATGGATAATGATTGCTGATGTTATGGAAGTATGTTGATATTGATTCAAAAATGTTTTGGGGGGGATAAAAATATCATCACCATCATCATCATCATCATTATTATTATTACGTATGAAACTTACACAAGTACTTTTTATATCCTTATTTCACATTTATAGTCTAAAGGTCATTTCCCATTTTTTGATTGTGCATATCAAGGTTTTGCAAGTGGTGATTTAGATAAAGATGCTTGGGCTGTTCGTTACTTTATTGAACGCGGGTTCGAATTATTAATTTGTCAATCTTTTGCAAAAAATTTTGGTTTATATGGTATTTGTTGTTTTTTTTTTTGAGTGTATAAATTTTTTAAATTAATAAAATTAATATCATTCAAATTATTTGATTTTATACTTGATTTTAGGGCAACGTGCTGGATGTTTAACATTTGTTCTTAAGAATGCTGATGCAGCTGCAAGAGTAGAAAGTCAACTTGCAAAACTTCAACGTGCTGAAATTTCTAATCCGCCAATTCATGGAGCTCGTATTGTTAACACTGTGTTAAATGATCCAGCTCTTTATACTGAGTGGTAGGTGTTCTTTATTTAATTATCATAATATTAATAATTAATAATATCACAATAGTAGTGATAATAATTGTTTCATTTGTTAAATAGGACAGAAAATCTTAAAACTATGAGTTATCGTATACAAGAGATGCGCAAACGTCTTTATGAAAAACTTATTGAGCTAAATACTCCAGGAACTTGGAATCATATAACAGATCAAATTGGAATGTTTTCTTATACTGGGCTCAAAGGTAATAAAACAAATGAATAAATACATGTTATTAAAAAGAATTTCATTAAATGATTAATTGATTAATTCTTATGTAAAAACATAGCACAACATGTTAAAATGCTTAAAGAAAAATATCATATTTATTTGGTTGATAATGGACGTATTTCAATGGCAGGATTAAATTCATCAAATGTTGACTATTTTGCACAAGCAGTTGATGATGTTGTTAGAACTGTTTTGGTCCCTTGATTAATTAACTAGTTAAAAATTATTTATTGATTAACTATTCGAGTATTTTTTGTAATTTTAGAATTAAATTTTTTCCTCCCATAATAAAGATTATGATTATTCTTTTTTTTTTTACTTGATTTTATTAGCTTGTTCTTCATTTTATCAAAAATATTACAATCAGATTTACTTATAGACCATGACTTACTACTATCAAGGAAGCTTCAATCATGATGATTATTAATATGTCTTCAACACTCATTTATTAAGGCTAAGGCTTGGATGCAATTCTAAAAATACTGCTCTAGCAAACTATCCTCAACTAATACCAATCAAGTGATAACGCAAAGTGTATCAAAGTTAATAATGCCCTAACTAAATATACAAATCACACTTACAGTATAGCAATCTCTTGCATTATCGGGCTCATGAGTCAGTCCAAAAGAAGGCTGTCTAATCTTACTTGGATGTTCGTAATTGTCAACAACTAACTGACTGTGTTTGTTATTAATTCGTGCTCTGTGAGACAACTGCAAAATTTTGCCGATCATTAATATAATAATAATTTTTAGAATTTTTGGAATATGACCGTTCCTCACGTGATTAAGCATGATTACGCGCGACATTAAATTTTAAAATTTAAACTTTTCAAAGTAACCAAACATCTATTTATATTTCTTTTTTTTGAATAAAACTAAACACAAACGCCTATTTATATTTTTTTCTTGAATAATTAATTAAATATTATACTTGAATCTTAATTTTTATATAGCAATTTTAGGCAAGAATCCAGTGGTCCCTCCATATAAAGATAAAATATTTTATAAGAAAGTCCCTTTGAAAATTTGTATATTAAAATTGGGTTTCTTATTATTTATTACAATTTATAAATTTGTATAAATAGTAGTTTTTTAGAATGAAGTATGGGTTCCGGAAAATTTCAATTAGTGATCTGTGAAAATTTGCGCCAAATTCTATTATGAAATTATTATTATTAATTATTGCAGTTGTTTCACGTATCACGAATTAATATAGATCTTTTTCCTAGTGATTATCGGCATCATTTTTGTGTTACCTACCTTTTTAAAGTATCACAAATTAATTATTAATTGAAAGGACATAAGGTTTTAACTCGCATGTCCATAAATTGTATTCGTTTAAAAAGAATATAAAAACAATGCTTGGTATAAAATACACAATTTAAAGTAATTAGTTAGTGAATGGAAAAATTCGGGGCATAATTACCAATTAAAAGGAAATAATTTTTATTAAAGCCAGCCTTGTTACTACAAAGTTTTTATGTTTCTACAAAAGTTGATACTTGATTTCTACTCATTTTATACAAATGAATGCAAACAATATTCTTTTACGGCGATATAAATGCAATATACTTGATTTCAGGGTTGGAAAATGTGCAGTTCATTGATGGTCTATTGGTGGTCCATTGGGTCCATTAGTGTAATACTTTAACCATATTTAGTATTTTAATAATGGCAATGGACCAGTCCAAAATCCATCTGTTCTCAATGTGCCAGACAATTTGCCAACCCTGACTTCTACTATCACTAGTGACACATCTCCTCATCGATCTCCTGTTATAGATAACAATTATTATGAAGAGGAGGAAGAAGAGGAAATGGAGTTGCCCAGGAAAAGGCAGTGTTTAGGACTATGTCCTATCCATTGCACAAAAAATAATTAATATATAATTAATGGATAAAAAAAATTTTTTTTTTTACATATTTCAATATAAATAATTATGAAATTTTAAAAGACAAAGTGAAGACCAAATTGCATTTTTTAAAGCTATTTGTAGTTGGGTTACATTATTTGAAAAATTTAGATCTTCAAAAATGAAAAATATTCCAACAAAGGAAGTATAAGAAACATAAAATGAAAATGTGTTGTATATAATAAATAATAAATTTTATCATTCAATATGTATATTAACATATAGTTATAAAAAAATCAAAAATTCACAGTGTCTAGTGATGGGCATAAAAATTATCTTTAAAATGATCAAGTTATTAAGTAATTAATAACTCCATTAGTGACTTTTTAAGTGTTAAAAAACACAAACCTGAAGGACTTTTATGGACAATAAATTTTTGCAAAATAACAATAGAGCTTCCAAATTAGGAAAAGATACATCTGTATATAGGTTTTCTTTGGGTTAATAACTCTTGCTCAGAATGAAATAGTTAATAAATGGTTAATAACTTGGAATTATTAAGTGTATGGTTAAAAATTCCCTTCACTAACTGTGTCACATTCTCTTTCCAAAATTCATAAAGTACTTGCTTCATTTATGTTCAATTTCTATTGTGCTCAATGTTTCGCCTTATTTGGCAAAAGTTTGTTGTATGGCAAATGTCTGGTTTCTTAAAATTGTTTCTAGCGATTGTGAGAGAAGAAACTTGATTTTTTGGGAAGGAATTTGTTGTTTTTGTTGGGTGGTAAATTTAAAAAAATCATTTTTTTATCTGAAATTGTCCACGTGATTTATTCAATGATCTATCTTCTGCGTGTAGTAAAAGAAAATGCCAATGATAAAATTATTGTGTTGAAAAGATCACTACAGCGCTAATCGATGTGTTTTTTTTCCATTGATTGTTGTTGAAAATGATGTTTGTTAAAGAGGAATTCTTGTTTATTTTATGTCTTTAAGCATGAATGAATTTGTTGTTTTCATTGGATGGTAAATTTCATTCAAAGAAAAAAATCATTTTTTTTGATGATCTACCTTCTGTGGGTAGTAAAAAAATGCCAATATGTTTTTTTTCTCATTCCTGTTAGAGAATTTTATGTTTTAGGGGGAAGAGATTCGTTGTGTTGTTTTTTTTAATATAGTTATTTTTTGACTATGGTGCGCCGTATCTAAAGACATCAAATGCTGCGCCTCATGCCGAAATTTTTAACACCGATCTTTCCTGATTAAGAAATAACTCGAAGCAAAATGTCTCCAGTAAAAAAACAAAAAAACCATTTAAAAAATGCTAG
>CAUDNR010004052.1:45471-71469 GCA_958430865.1 Entrophospora sp. SA101
ATTAATTTGGTATAAATATCTCATTTTTGAATCTGAGGGTCGAAACCCACTTTTTCCTAGAACAGCCCCCATATGATGAAATTTTATATGTTGTAATATATTTGGAACTGCCAAATATTTGATGATAGTGATTATAATATGAAAAGTGACTATACATGATGAATTTTAATATAAAAAAAATCGGGAATAAAAAATGTGTGACTATATAGGAGTTGTGGCTATATTGGATGTGACTATATAGGAGTCTGACTGTATTTTGAAATTTGGCCGCGTGGCGCAGCAATAGGAGTCTTTAGACCGAGCCAACCATATATGAAAAATTTGTAAGTGAACTGCGACTTTGTCACGTGAATATTTATTAAATCGTGAAAATAATCGGTAAATTGCAGTCTGGATATATAGTTGCCGAAATTTCAAATAACATAGTAAAGTTACCAACTTTAAACCATTATAACTTTTTTTACTACTAAATAACTCAAAAACAACTTTTATTACATTATTTTTCATGTCTAGAAGATTGCAAAAGTAGAGTTTTGGTAAAATAGCCCGTATTTAGTAAAGTATCAGCTTTAAAGATTGGCAACATTTTGTGATGTCTTTAGATAATTAGCACTATATCCATTGCAAATTCCCTGTTTTTTTTATTCAAAAAAAAGAAATATAAATAGATGTTTGGTTACTTTGAAAAGTTTAAATTTTAAAATTTAATGTCGCGCGTAATCATGCTTAATCACGTGAGGAACGGTCATATTCCAAAAATTCTAAAAATTATTATTATATTAATGATCGGCAAAATTTTGCAGTTGTCTCACAGAGCACGAATTAATAACAAACACAGTCAGTTAGTTGTTGACAATTACGAACATCCAAGTAAGATTAGACAGCCTTCTTTTGGACTGACTCATGAGCCCGATAATGCAAGAGATTGCTATACTGTAAGTGTGATTTGTATATTTAGTTAGGGCATTATTAACTTTGATACACTTTGCGTTATCACTTGATTGGTATTAGTTGAGGATAGTTTGCTAGAGCAGTATTTTTAGAATTGCATCCAAGCCTTAGCCTTAATAAATGAGTGTTGAAGACATATTAATAATCATCATGATTGAAGCTTCCTTGATAGTAGTAAGTCATGGTCTATAAGTAAATCTGATTGTAATATTTTTGATAAAATGAAGAACAAGCTAATAAAATCAAGTAAAAAAAAAAAGAATAATCATAATCTTTATTATGGGAGGAAAAAATTTAATTCTAAAATTACAAAAAATACTCGAATAGTTAATCAATAAATAATTTTTAACTAGTTAATTAATCAAGGGACCAAAACAGTTCTAACAACATCATCAACTGCTTGTGCAAAATAGTCAACATTTGATGAATTTAATCCTGCCATTGAAATACGTCCATTATCAACCAAATAAATATGATATTTTTCTTTAAGCATTTTAACATGTTGTGCTATGTTTTTACATAAGAATTAATCAATTAATCATTTAATGAAATTCTTTTTAATAACATGTATTTATTCATTTGTTTTATTACCTTTGAGCCCAGTATAAGAAAACATTCCAATTTGATCTGTTATATGATTCCAAGTTCCTGGAGTATTTAGCTCAATAAGTTTTTCATAAAGACGTTTGCGCATCTCTTGTATACGATAACTCATAGTTTTAAGATTTTCTGTCCTATTTAACAAATGAAACAATTATTATCACTACTATTGTGATATTATTAATTATTAATATTATGATAATTAAATAAAGAACACCTACCACTCAGTATAAAGAGCTGGATCATTTAACACAGTGTTAACAATACGAGCTCCATGAATTGGCGGATTAGAAATTTCAGCACGTTGAAGTTTTGCAAGTTGACTTTCTACTCTTGCAGCTGCATCAGCATTCTTAAGAACAAATGTTAAACATCCAGCACGTTGCCCTAAAATCAAGTATAAAATCAAATAATTTGAATGATATTAATTTTATTAATTTAAAAAATTTATACACTCAAAAAAAAAAACAACAAATACCATATAAACCAAAATTTTTTGCAAAAGATTGACAAATTAATAATTCGAACCCGCGTTCAATAAAGTAACGAACAGCCCAAGCATCTTTATCTAAATCACCACTTGCAAAACCTTGATATGCACAATCAAAAAATGGGAAATGACCTTTAGACTATAAATGTGAAATAAGGATATAAAAAGTACTTGTGTAAGTTTCATACGTAATAATAATAATGATGATGATGATGATGGTGATGATATTTTTATCCCCCCCAAAACATTTTTGAATCAATATCAACATACTTCCATAACATCAGCAATCATTATCCATTGTTCTTGAGTAGGATCTACGCCAGTTGGATTATGAGCACATGCATGTAATAAAATAATAGATCCATCTTGTGCTGACTATTATAACAAAGTTACAAGTTAATATATAATATAAGTTATTATTTATTATAAATGTGTATATATTCATGCATGTATGTAAGTACCTTGAGGGATTGTAATAATCCATCAATATCCAATCCAATTGTTGAAGGATTATAATAAACATAATCCCCAACATCTAATCCAATTGTATTGAAAATAGGTTTATGATTTGCTGAATAATAATAATAATGACAATAGTATAGTTCATAAGAATAAATATAACAATCAATTAATAACATAAAATAATATAGAATATAATTATAATACCCCATGTAGGATTAGACACATAGATTGTAGAAGCTTTTTTATAGAATCTAGATAAGAATAATCCACCCAAGTGGTTTGCACCTGTTCCTGATATTGTCTGTACACTTACAATCTACCATAACAAAAATAAAAAATTTAAATTTTCGCGTCATAAATAATAATAAAAAATCAACAGTTAATTACTCTATTTTCTTTAATGACTGGACTGTTTTCACCAAGAATCAATCTAACAGCTGCTTCTTTAAACGGTTTAAGTCCAGTAATGGGAAGATATTCATGATTTAATGTGGAATTATTTATAATAATTTGTTCGGCCTGAAAAAAATAGATATATAAGAATTATTATTTTTTGAATTAATTTTTAATCGATTAATCGATTCCTCTCAATTCTTATGCTGTGATACCTTTTTTACAACTGGTAAAATCCAAGGTTTTCCATTGTCATCACGATATGCACCAACACCCAAGTTTACTTTTTGAGTATCAGTATCTGCGTTATATGAAGCAGTAAGATTGAAGATAACATCTGGAGGTGCAAGTGGAACCTCTTGAAAAATAGATTTTGTCGCTATAATAAAGATTTTTATTATTATTGATTTATTAGGGAAGGAAAATTTTTTTTCTTTTAATTTAAAAAAAAAAAAACAAAAACTAACATGACATTGAATTTATCAAATGTTTTTTAAGTTGTTCTATACGTTGTTGAATAAACATCTATTTATATTTAATATTTTGTGAGAAAAAAGATTATCATTCAATCAAATATATGCAGATCTAAATAATTAATGAGTCATTCATTCATTAATATTAATTTATCGTGGGAAACGAATATATGAAGCACTCTGCGACAATTGATTAATAATCATTAATTTCTACAGAGAAATTATTTACAAATCTTTGTATCGAGTCTTTTTTTTTTATTTTATGAAAATATACATTCTAAAAAAAAAAGGGAGGAAGAATCTAATTGTTGATTGCAGATTGTATATAGATGGATGATGGATGGACATAAATAAGTCATTTATTCTAATGAGGTTTTTTAGATTATTTTTTTAATACAAATGTTCATTAAAATAATCATCAAATTTTTTTAGTAATACTAATATTAATATTATTAGTATTGCATCAAGAATTTGTCGATGATGTTATTAGAGTTTCCTCATTGCCCTCATCGCTTCCACTATTACTACTACTATCATTAACTTTACTAATATCAACTTTGTCACCTTCTTTACTATCATAATCATCATCATAATCATCATCATAACCAAATCTTTCCACATAATTTACATCATTTTTCAACACTGACACTTCATCATCATTATCATTATCTTCATCTTCTTCTTCATTATCGTCCCTTTCTTTTTCATTTCTTTTATTTCCTCCTCTTTCACTACTTTCTTTATTGGCATCATTTTCACTTCTTCTTATACTTGAATGTCTTTTTGGTAAATTATCTACGCTGTGCGATAGTAAACTAAGTCTGTTGTAATTTCTTGGTTCTGATAATTGTGAAGAAGGTGTTGGTGTATTACGAAATATGATTCCACTTTCTAATGATTGAATTGTAAGTGATGATGGATTAATAAAATTACTATTATCATTTCCTCCGACTCCAATTCCTGCTCCAGCTCCAATGTCATCACCACTATCATCACCATAATTACTACTACTAACATTATCTGAAATATCATATTTAAGTAGATTTGGGCTTGCAACACAAACTACTGGGAATGCACCTTTGTTACCAGTATTTTGATTTGTTCCAACTGCCCATCCATCATCAAATATTTGGTTTACAATAATCGTATCATTAGGCATCAAATCTAATTCATCAGGAAGTCGTGAACTATAAGGAAACACCACTATGACAAGTTCACTTCCTATATCCGAGAATGGTGTTGATACACTGTTACTATCATCTTTCTGATGATGTACAGTAATTTCGATTGAAGGTGGTGATAGTGGTGTTGTTATTTGATTTTTGTTGTTATTGTCATATTGTTGTTGGTGTGGTTGTTGTTGATGTATTTGTCGTTGTGTTTGTAAATTTATTTGTTGTTGTTGCGGCGGATATTGTGGATAATTGTTGTTAATATCAATCATTGCATCATGATTTTTATTATTATTATTAAAATAATAATAATTAAATTCATTACTATTAGTTGACAGCAAAGAAGATGTGCCGCCAGTTGATGGATTTGGTGTTATACTAGAATGTGAAAATCGGCTCATCATTTCCGATCTCCCATCTCCGCTATTATAATTATTTAATATAGGTGCTTTAAAGTATGGAACAGAGAAAAACGAAGATCTTTTCTTATGATTATTATTATCATTTGATCTGCCTGATCTTCTTTTCATGCAAAATATTATTAAACATATCAATAATAATAATAAAGCAAATGAACCAATAATTATACCTATTATAACCTCTATTTTTATTTGAGATGATTTTAAGTGCGGCGGGTTTGGTTGTGAAGGTGGTGTTGTTATTTGAGGTGATTGCGAAGGTGGGTCAGGTATTGTTGATGTACTTAATAAATTAGTCTTGGGACAATTTGTATTTGTATTTTGACAACATTGATTATTATTACCAGATGTGGTTATGTTACAAAAATTACAAAATGAATTTACATCTTGTTGAAATCCTAATTTTTTTTAAATAAAAAAAATTAAGAATTAGAATTAAATAATATCTATATCTCTTTTTCTTCCCACAACAAGAAATAATAATATAATAAAATTATGATGTTTCACTTACCACAATTAAGTTGCTCATTTAGTTCTCCAGATATACAACTTGGCGAAGTGTCAGTGTAATTTCCATCGGCACACCAATCAATTAGAAGACTTAATCTTACAGATCTTGTAGAAGTATCGGATGTTGTTGGACATATAGTAGAATTTTTTGTAGATTCTATCAATGATGATAAATGGCTATTACAAGTTTTATTGCATATTAACCTCCTTTCAATTGCTTTTTCTGATGGGCACATTCTGGAAGGTACACTTTCTACTAATCTAGCACATATCATTGTAGTAGTGTACCTAACGTACATACTTTTTGAATCGAAATTTGTACAATTTAATCCTTCTATGTAATAAGATTTAACATAATCATTATTAACATAGTCTCGCAGTAATAAATCAAACTCTTGTATTGAACTGGCTCCCAACAGCCAATTATAATTTAAACCATCAGAGCCGTAATTGAACATTGCCGAGGAAATAGAATATTGTGAAAATGCTGGACATGTTGTTGATCCCTCCAGCGATAAACATGGTGGCATTTTTACGCCTTGTCCGTTTACTAATAATATACATGATGATAATAAATTTGATATTATTATTATTACAATTAAATATGCTGCTGTTGTTGTTGCTGTCAAATTTAATGGTGTTATTAGATTTTTTATTTTTTTATTAACATTATTATTATTATATGTAATTAATGACATTTTCTTAAATAAAAAAATTGATTGATTTTTATATATGCTATTTTGTTAAATATTTCTCTTTTTTTTAAATTGAAAAAAAAGCTGCGAAAATAATGAAAATAATGATGGGTGATGATGATGATGATGATGATGAATGTTAAAAAAACAATAATGTATAAATTTGTTTTTTACAAATTTTATATATAAAAAAAATTTTATGTACAAACAGAATATTTTACATTAGAAAAAAAAATTTATTTTTATATATAGTTTAATTTTAAAGTTTATTCTAAATGTTTTTATTTTTTAAGAATTAAAAAAAAAAAAATTATTAAATATTTTTGATATTTAATATTTTAATAATAACAATACTATAAAAGGTAAATAAATATTTAATGATTAATATGTTTCAATAATAATTATTAGTGATAATTGTTTGTTAGAAGAGGAAAGATTTATATTATATAGCATATACATTTATTTATATATAATACAATGTTTGCTCAACGCCACAATTGTACTATCGTGTAACGTGATTAGTGTTAGTGATTTCATATAATTGGCTTTTCTTTTTCTCTTCACACATTTGTCAGAATCTTTTCTTATTAGCTATTCTTATATATTCTACAATTCATTTTTCTATAACAAACCTTCTATTCCTATATATAATTTTTCTGCCTTTATTTATTATAGAGAATGTTTATAAAAATGTTCATTATAAATAGAGAAATTAATTATAAAAAATAAATTGGGGACAAAAGGGAAGTTCATTATAGAGAGATTTTACTTAGTGTTTATTATAGGGGGATTCATTATAGAGAGTAAACTGTACATCCTGTTTTTTAGGCACAAGATACATTTGCAATTCTGAGATGTCTTCTTTGAAGTGGACCATTATCAATGTTTTTCACCCTTTCAAAGTCTTTTGGAAATTTTCCAATGGCCCACATTCTCCTTATGCACTTAACTCATATCAAATTACTGGATTGAGAGATGGTGATGGCAAACCATTCATTCGAATCATAGATTATTTTCTTCCTCTTTGGCAAAAAAAATGAAGGCAATGAATATTGTTGACAGTTTTTGTTAAAGTATATTTACAAAGACTACAATAGTTTTTGACATGGTAAATGCTAGGGCTTGAATCATAACAACAATATTTCTAGTCAGAAAGGTGATAAATTATGTCTGGAAAACTTTCTTTTGTTATGGGAATTGCTTTTTCTTGATCATTATAATCTCTTTTAATCTTGAGGAATGCATTTTCCATCAATTTTGAGAGTTGTTGTAAGTTCTAACTTTTATTGGGGGGAAGTATCTAAAGGTTTGGGAATATAATTCCCTTTCTTGGATCATGGTATCCAGATTTGAGCTCATAAGAAGTGCTTATGGTTACTAGTTTACCAATCAAACCTTCTCCCAAACAAGCAATAATTTTTTGGCAACAGAAAGTCAAGGAGTTTTGTCATAAAATTCAGCATTAACATTGGTGTTGATTTTTCTTTATGGAAATTTTTTTTTTCTGTATTTTTTTTCTCACTATCTGATATGAATATCTATCTTTCTTAAGCATAATATTTTCCATGGAAACACCTTCCCAGAAAACTCCACAAAAGTAATAATTTTTTCATGTATCCATCAATTTAAATTGTATGCAAGACAGGTGATTATGTAATGATAAATATATGATATGTGATGACCCCATTCCATCTGTCTTTTTATTTATTACTACTATTATTATAAAAATGTTGTGTGACTAAATCTGCAAACTCTATGAATAAGTATATAAGTATATTGTGCTTGTACTAAGATTATAAATATCCACACCATGATTTACCCATCAGCTGTCTTTTTTTGTTACATGAGAACAATTAATTGCTATAAAATTTTACTCAAACCATTCATCTATATCAGATTAACTAATTGACCCTTCATATAGGCTGATTGGCCAAGTTTTCTGAAATAGTCATATCCATCTTAAATAAAATGAACAATACCTCCACAAAGAACAAGCCAAACCTTTTAGGAACAGAAAACTTTCATACAAGAAAGCAGGATGTAGATGTAGGTTAAAAGAATATATAAAGAATAGCTAAAAAGTTAAAAAAAAAAGCCTTAGTAGCACTCTCTGTTTTATTTACTCCAGTTATCTTTATATGGAAGATTAGACTCTATCACTATCACTATCACTATCACATTTACAATTATGGTATTGAGTAACTTCATAGCCACGGCACTTTGGGAGTACAAAATTCTGGACAAACAAAAATAAAATACGCTGGTAAAGAAGATTCATGACCTATACCAAATAAAATACCAAAAAAAATAGTTCTACTTGCGAATTGGTTTTCAATGTGTGAATTAGTTAATGTTAATATTGCAGAAATCGCTGACTATTTGCGGATTTGAACAAAAAAAGTCTCCCACTAATTTATTAATAAATAATAAATAAAACTTGACAAGAAAGAAACCTGATGTAAATATATTTGTATAACCCAATCATATGTACAAGTATGAAAAATCTGTGGAGAATTATTTATTGTACAAGAAGAGATGCAATTTTAATTTGGAATGCATTGTATGTGCGTTTGTAGATCAAATTATTTTAATTATTTTGATTCATTCAAACCCAAAGAATTCTAATAAAAAATATGGTATGATTGTATATAAACAATCATTTAATTTCGCCTTATTCTTATTTTAGTAAAATATCGAAGCCACATTTTTAATCTTGATTGGTTCATCAAAATATTTTTGTTTTCCTGACTAATTGTGGCTTGTTATTTTTGTTATTGCAAAGTGATCATTTGACGTCACAAAAAGTTTCTGGGTCGAACCATATTGGGAACTAGTAGTTTCTTGTCAACTATTTAGACAATATAAATAAATGACGAGTTTACATGTGCGTTACCAAATGTAATTTTTCGCATAGTTCTTGTTTACTAATACAAGTTTTAAGTCAATACAACAATTTGCTGTTATAATACTAAGCAATTAGCAGAATGCGATTATAATATTTTTAATATAACCACATACTAAGCAATTAGCAAAATGAGAAAATATATTACAAAAATAGAGTTGAATCTAATGAAGATTGTTAGTATATTAATAAATAATGATGGTAGGTTAAAAAATTTATCATGAAGAAAATAACAATGAAAACTTAAGATAATGAATGAATAAAAAATAAATGAAAATGAAAGATAAATCTTTTTTATTAATCAACCCGTAAATAAATATATAGAGGGAGTAAACATAGATGATTTTTGTTAATCCCTTTTGTTCTCGTTTAGATAGATCATTGATGTAAATGGTCTAATGACAGGTTGGATGGGGAAAAAGGAAAGGATCGATTATTATTGTTGTACGAATATAATGAATAAATTATAAATAATAAAAATAATAAATAAAAAACTTTAAACTTGCCCTTCATATTGAATTGCAACCAAGTAAACAATAAAAATCAAAGCTGATAAAAGAATCCCAGCTGGACTTGCATACCTAATTATTACATATATATAATAAATTTTTTAGTAAATAACATTTATTCGTCTATTTCCATGATTTATTTCCATAAATGTTTACCATAAAGCAGTTCCTAAAAAACTCATTGTAGAACCATAATACATTGGATGTTCAAGAACGTTGAAAGGAAATGAAGTGACTCTTTCATTCATCAATATGCCAAAATAATCACCTTTTTATCAAAATAAAATAATCATCTAATCAATAAACCATAATTAATAATAATAATAATAATAATAACAACAACAATAACGATGATGATGGTGATGGTGATAGTAATCAATTACCAAGAAATGTTCCAGTAATTCCTAACATATAAGTCGATGATATTACAAAAAGCATTCCAGAACCAAATAATATTGCTCCCGACAATTTTACTTGATAATTGTTAAGTTCTGGTAAAGTTGGTTGATGTTCAATTGCCCGATGATATCTAATAAATGTATTCATGTCATTAAGATGATTATTAGAAAAAAAAAAAAGAAAAATTAATAAACTTACAAATAATCTCTTAAAAGACCAAGCGAGAAAATAGTAGTGGCCAATCTATAACAGCCAATATAAGGATTCCCACCCGCTGCACGAGTTATAAAACGTGTTTTATATTCTATTTTATATTTTCAAAAATTTATATAATTTTAAAATTATACTTATTTATTAAAACCAACCAACATATACGATAAACAATCAATTAATACCTTTTCTTGCCATCGAGTTCCAAAAAATGGGATTAAATAAAATTGAAGCAAAAGAAATCCAAAAACTTGTTTGACTAAAATCTATCAATTCTAAAATTTTTTCTATCATCTTTTTCCAATTGAATCGATTTGAAAAGAGAGAATCAAATTTTTTTGTTAATCTCGATTAGTATAGTAGTGGTTCATACCCCCCACACGTATTGCACAGGTAATAGGAAAGATCAAAAGAAATCATAACATATAATAAATTTTATTATTATTTATAAAGAAAAATTTTTTTATGATGATAATCCTTTCCAAGTAGAGCAATTAAACACCTAAAGTATTTTATAATTGTAAATTTTGTTTATTAATAACGATGCTTTTAAAAAAAAATATTTAATTATAAATAATTATTGTGGAAAAGGTAAATTCCAAGTGGCAAAGGTGACAAAGAAAATAGTATTTTCAAAGAAAAGCTTTGAGAATGATCATTTTGCTGAAATTCTTTATGACTCAGAAGGGATCCATTACTGAATCCTTTTGATGAATTTGATATATTGGAAAAAGGGCAGAAAATCCATTCTTTCAACATAATATATTCAAGTACAAAACCCCAAGTGTTCAACCATCATTAAACACTATTGATAAAATTATAAAATTATGGAAATGATCGAATCTTTAAAAACAAACCAGGATCTAGAAAAAGACCCCACAGTAGTTTAAATGATAAATCATTCTTAGCAGCCTTTTCTTCTGGAACGAAATCTAATCAACCATCGCCTATTAAAGAGGCAATAATTTAGAAAAAATGAATATCACAAGCAAGAACCATAATCATTGAATCTGATTATTAAAAATGGCCAAAAAAAATAATTGATCTTAGTTTTAATCACTGAAATCACTGAAGAAGCATCTACATTGATTAGAACAAGGAAAATATTTATGGAATATTTTATCATCTTCTCATATTTACTCATCAAGTTGCATATATATGGAAAAAGAAGGGCATTCAAGTTGGAACTTTAAATAATATATTATTTTTTATTAATATCTTGGCTTTGGTTTTTTCTTTAAAAATTCCATGTATATACATATATATGTAATCATTTTAATCATTTTGATTTTATTAATAATAATTAATAAAAATTTGATATTGCAAAAAAAAAAAATATGCTATATATATATTAATCAACAAATTATCATTATTGATTATAAAGGCCAATTTTAAACCTTTAACAACATCCTTACTTCCGCATTTTTTTTCTTATATAAACAACAATGTAAAATATATGATAACAAAGAATCTTCAATGTCATAAATTCTTCTGTATTATCTATTATACTACACTATATATTTGTCTCCAGCAAAACTCACAAGAACTGAAATATTTGCATATTCATTAAAAAATTATTGAATAATGTTATTTGGTGGTTTTATTCATTATTAATGGAAATTGATGATGATTTTGAAAATTCTAAGGTGAACTTGTAGTATCCACAAGAATATATACATAATTGCAAGTTGTAAAAAGGTAATGAATGAATGGACTTCTTTTGTATTTGAAAAATTGAAATCCCAATCTTAAAAGCAAATTTTACAAATAATAGTTAAAAACCTTTTTCTTTTCAAAAGTCTAATTATCTAAATTTTATAATTGTTTTATTTTAAATATAATTATTAGTATTAATAATATTCTATAAATTAATGCCAATAATAAAAATTTTTTTTAATAAGGTTTGTATCTAAGTTCATTGGAGACCTTGGAGGTTGATGGATGTGTTGAAGATGATATTGATTTTATTGTTGTTGATTCTTTTGATATATTTGTAGACAAGGGTTTAGATGACAATGATGATGGTGATGATGATGACGATTGTAATTTTTGTTGTTGTAACTGTCTCTGTTGAGGTAAAGATTGTTGTTTCATTTGTGCTAATTTCTTCTCTAATGCAATTATTTTTGCATCCGTACTTTTATCATATATTTTTAGCAAAATTATTCAAGTTTAATAACAAACAAATAAATTCTATAAAGAAAATCATTGCCTACCTAGCATTAAGCATTTTATGTGCTTTTATCAATGAAATTGTAGTTGCGTTTGATCTTTTCTTCATTGTACCTGTTTTACTATCATAATAACTTTCAGGTGCAGCATAAGCAAATGTTACAATAATTGATCGATTCTTTATTAATTTTGAGTGCATTTCTGTCATTGCTTTTAATGCTTCCTAGATTTTTTTTTACACGGCCAATTTTATTATAATGATTTAACAAATCTTAAAAAATTTTTATTTAAAAAAATCAATACCTCTTTTTTACTATACTCTAGGAAACAATAACCTCTTGGTAGACCACGTTTAGGTCCATTTTTATGAAAAAGAAAATCTAAATTTGTTATCTTTCCAAAAGGTTCAAATAATTTAACTAATGCATACCTATATATATTTTAACAAAAAATATATAATATTATTATATAAAAAAAAGAGAAACGAATATTATTTGTTGACTTACTCGTCTATTGAAGGATCAAGATTTCCAATGTATAAACGTTTATCGTCAAGCTATAGGATAAAAACAATCAACTTCTGATCTTAGTACTATAAATAATTGATCTAAATTTATTAACCTTTGATGAAATCTTTCCTCCTCCTGTTGACATTTTCAATTAAATTTGTCAATATAGGGAAAATAAAGAGAAAGCTTTTAAGGACAGGAATTAATATTAATATTAATATTAATGAATAAATATTTCGATTTTTTAATATTAACATGTGTAACCCATGACTTGCTACACTAAAACTAAATTGATTAAAATTGAGGTTTTGTGAAGTGCTGCTACAATTAAAATGACAACAATGAATGGGTTAGATTCCATTATAAGTGTTCATATGCAAATAATTCATAATATTATGGGCAGCATTAACATCTTGATCCCAAGGTGTCAGGTAGACCGATTTGTAGATTCTGATAATAAAACCACCAATCATACTGAGCTTTTCAATAGAAATGACCATGTTGTGAAAAAAGTGATTTTGAGTTAATATTATTGCAATATGTAACTTCTCATGTAGAACGTTTTTGGCTTAGAAAATATACCCACTTTGCTTAATAAAATTTCGAGATACATTCCCATTTAAAGTTTAAAAACAATAATAGTATTTTAAATTTTCACTTTTCACTTTTCACAACATGGGCCATTTCTATCATAAAGCCCCCATGTATTGGACTCAATGTGCATTTCCCTGCTTCACAGGGCTTGGATTGTGTTGTTGATCATCACCAAGTGCAACTACTGTCCAAGGATTACCATTTTAAAGCATAAAAAGCTTTTGTTTATTAATATAAGGTTTCCATTGCAAATGACACCAGCAACAACATTCAAGGGTTATATCAAGGTATTATCATGCAGCCCACTATGATTTTGATCATGTAACCTGACCTAATATTTTTCACAGTTATGACATAATCTAAGCAATATCAGCAGTGACATCAGTGACCATCATATTGAATTTTAAATCATATGTGCACTAGTGTTCCATGTTGCAATCCAAAAAAGGAACCCAAAGTGGTCGCAAACCATTTTTATATGTCGCAAATATGGTTGCAACCATCACCAAGAATTGCGACCAGCATCTATAATGTGCACATGACATAGTAAATATCATAAAATTAAAAAAATTCTTTATATTCTTAGCAATTTATCAATTTAATTAATTTAATTACAATTTGGCAATTTGTATATTTAATGGCAACTAATTATTATTATTAATAGTGATATTAAAACTACAATTATTAAAATTTCTTTTATTGAATATTTGTGCAATGTTTTTCCTTAATACCATTTATTTCTGCTGAAGTGTTGCAATTAATTTTGGCAGGTTTAATATTTATTTGTTGGTCATGTTTAATAGATTCTAAAAAATCGAATTAGCTGGTTAGTAATTAAAGATATATGCCATCTCTATTATAAATACTGTGGTAACAAAATTCACCTTTTAATATCTCTCTTGCTGTATTGAAACTTGTTTGACTACCATGATCAAGATCTTCTGTATTTCCATTATTATTTGTAACTTGTAAATAACAAGAAATTAAATGTTTAATATTTTTATTGTTATTATTATAATCTTTTAAACTATAATTAAATTAAATAGTTACTTTTATTGTAATTGATTAAATTGGTCATCCTAGTAGTTGCAAATCATCTTTAGGTCTCTCATAACTGGCAAATCCTTTGGTGGATCTGTGGCTTGATATTGACATTGTTTCAATATCTGTTGCATCTGATATTTTTAAATTTCTTACTAGTGTTTACACCATGTATGGGTAGTAATCTTATGTTTTGTAAGATCAATACCTGTTTCAACTGTTATCTTACAAAGCCAATTCTTCAATTTAGTTTGTCCAATATTATTTGGTTGGTACCAATTATTTATACAGCCCCAATCTTGCACAAACTTCAATGGATGAAGATAAAAAGCTGCTTCAGCATTTAATGGAATTTTTTGTTATAATTCATAATCTCTAATAATTTCTTCTATGTATGGGATTATCAATTTTTCAGCAGCTCCACCAGCTAATCCTCATTGATTTGTTTTTGATTTATAAATGTAAACTTCATAACCTCCATCAGATCTTTTTTAAAAGTGATTTCTTTGTAAATTATAATGCTCGCTTACTCTTAAACATCAGGAAAATTTTCTGATGCAGATTTACATAATTATTACACTATTTATGTAAGTTTACAGCATGCCTGTAATATTATGCAAATAAGCATACAAAAATTATGCAATTATTACATCGAGTGTAAATATTACATAATTTTTATGCAAATATTACAACTTTACATATTAAAATTTATGGATGTAATATTATGGCAGGGAAAATTTCCTGATGAACTTAGTAAAATGCAGTTTTGAAAAAAAACTCTGTTGATTAAGCCATATCCATTTGTTAGTGATGTACATGAATGTGACAATATTACATTTGATTTCTGTCAGTTAATGAATCAGCACTTTTTTTTTTCACCAAGTCCAAGTTCATCAAGGTATCGAAGTTTGCCATCAACAATTTGCCATAATCTTTTATATGTACATCTATTGTTATGATAAAGATCAAGATTATTGAATAAGCTTTTCTCAACAATGTGCCTATTGATAGCTGCCAAACAAGCATTAACTGAAGTAGAAGTATAATCAATTCTATCATTTTTTTTCATTTTAGTAACATAATTTATCAATTGTTCTTCAAAATCCTTGAAATCAGTTATATCATCAATTTTTCCTATATAACCACAATCTGATCTAAATTTTTCAAACTAATTTATCCAATTAATAGTAGAATTGATAGTAGCTTTTCTTTTGGCCTTATTGGCTAAAAAATTGACTTCATCTCTTGTAGGTATAGAATACTGAAAAATAATTAAAGATGGTAATAGTTAAATAATAGGTTCAAGATAAACAAATCAATATATATATAGTATGGCATGATCATAACATTATGAATACCTTATGCTAGAAATAATCCATTGGTTTTGAGGTAGTGGCGTTGGTTTGACAAACTATTGAATAGTAAAATAGTTTTTTTGGCAGAGAAAACAAATTTTTTTGAGGTCGATTATCACTCTACTGGCCAGTTACACACACAATAAGATATACATGTAAGCTCCTTATCCTTTGTTAATGCATGTTGTGTTGTTAATATATTGGCTGAAATGTTTACACTATATATAGAAATCAATTGTCTGCATGTCACTAAATTTATTATTTGGTGATCAGCAAGTATCAAAGTATCTGATTTGATTGGCTAAATTGATTTCGTCAAAAGATCCTTGGCGATAATGATAAATATGATAAATATTGAATTTCATCATGTATAATTTCGTCAACCATTTTTAGTAGGGAGTGCTACCTTACGAGACTATACAGTACCTAATTATTTGGTAAGATACAAAGAATGACTTTAAAAATTTTAATGATCTTATCTAACTTTGTAAAAAATCTGATTCACCCAACAATTCTATTGAGTCATTTACAAGTAGCATATTAATATATTTTAATGGTAGAGTATTATTGTTAGATATTTCTGAAAATTAAATTTTATTTCATCCTTATATATAACACTACATTATAAAATCACATGTGAAGTTGTAATAATTAAAATAAAATATCATTTATTCTAATCTATATACTTCATAGTTTTCTAGCAAATGTACTAATTTATTTTTATTTTTAAGATTCAAATTCTTTTCATAATTGCTATGCTCATAATGACAATAAGGTCCATTACTAATACTGTTGCGGATGTCTAAATCATTAAAATCTATTAATCTTTCATGAAATTTTATACCATCAGTAGTTGTATCAATCATTCCTGAATTATAATACATTGCACATTCAGGTTCTTTGACTCTGCTTAATAATGAATTATTAATTTGATTTTGATCAATTTTGAAAATAAAACTTTTGTCTGTTTTAATATAACTACTTGAGGAATTTTCCCCCAAATTCCAACAGACTGGATTATACCCTCCAATTAATTCTTCTGTTTCTTTAATTTTCATGATGACAACTGTTTGTTCAATGTTGTGGCATTTCTTCGCAAAAACTGACCCTGAAAATCCATCTTGGAACCCACTGAAAATCAAATTAAATTTATATGGTAAATCATTTGAATTATAAAAGCCTTTTTTTTCATTAATCCAACTGGAAATCAAAGATTTTATTTCCAAACTTAGTAATTCTCTCCTTCCCATCCTAGGGCCTTTTTGAGCTAACAATCTTGGTTGCCATTCAACATTAAGATAATATTCAAGAATTTCTTCATATAAATCTTGATTAAATGCCTCTTTGAAAGGTTTGATTTTTTTATAAAAATTTGTAGAAGTGATTTGAGTGAATCTTATTAATGGAATAAGATCATCTAGTATATTTTTCAATTTATCAAAATCTTCTTCATTCCATTTTGAAATATCTTTTTTCAATTTTTCATCTTGTTCTATTCCCCATTTAATGACATAACCCCAAATATCAATTTCCTCTAATCCTGAGCTATCTCTTTTTAATATAGACATGAGGATTGGTTTTTCAATATCTTTGAAATTGTCTGATTTAAAAAATAATTCTGGTTTTTTATCAATTAATTCATTGTAATGACTTTGAAGTAAACTGAATGATTTATATTTTAATTTATAAAGATTAATTAAATTCTTTTGAACCCCTTCTTTTTTTTCAATAATTAAATGATTTTGTATATCTTCAACTAATTCATTAAAGTTTAATTCATCACATGCTTCAAGAAGTTCAAGAATTTCGTCTGGATCCAGATTATCAATATCAATAACCCCATTGTAAACATATCTTTGAAAAAAAAAAATATAACGTTTAATGTTGTATCAAATAAAAAAACGCATTATAATTAATTATTTAATTAATGATAATACTTACGTTAAAAGAACTTCAAATATTTTTGGAGAAATATTATCTTTTTCAAATAAAATAGTTCCGTCATCAGATCTTTTTGCCCAATTATTTGATAAAGCTGCTTTGAAATAAGTGGATCTTACTTTTAAAATATTGGAATGAGCTTTAAAAGTCTTGGCATCATCACCTTCTCCAACTTTAATTTCTATATCATAAGAATCTGATTCATTTAACAAGTCAGTTAAATCATTGAAAAGCTTATTCATATGTTTTAATAGTAGAGCATCTTTGTTAGAATCAATAAGTTTTTTGAATAAAATTTTGATGTTTTCTAAAGATGTAAGATTATTAGACATTTTGAAGCAAATTTTTGTGATATGTCAATCAAAAATTATTTCTTTTTTTAAAAAAATCTGAAAATTTCGTTAACCTTATTATTATTAATTCTAACAAAGATGTTTTACCACCAAGACATACTGATGATAATATTATAAATTTTAAGGCTCATTCTGCTATTCTGAAAGCAGAACTTTTTGTATTTTAATTTCAAAGCAGCATTATCAAATAAATTAAAAAGACCTGGGATGAAGTTCTTTTAATATATGTCTTTTATATTTATATATATATATATTTAAATTATTTATATCTAATGCTACATACATATCATTAAATTTTTGATTCACTAAAACTATTTATATCAATAATTACATAATAAATTTATCAAAAATATAAATTACATGAAGAATAGGCTGAATTACACTAACGAAATTATCAATTGAGAACACGAAAATATTATCACAAAATCATTTATTCAAGATATTTTTTCTTTTTAAAAAAAACCTACGCTTATATCTATAATTGATGTTTTTAAATTATTATCCAATGGATGGAGGAATGAATGAACGGGTGGGACAACTTTGAAAAATTTCAAAGTGGAACAAAGATGATTGAAACTTTATTATCCACTAATAAGGTTTAACAAAATTTTCCTCGAGCAATTTTAGACGAATGGCAACTAAAATGACTGCTAACTTGAAGAACAATAAAAAGGAATTATATTTTAATTTCAAAATGGGTAGATCACTAAAAATAATTCATATAATTCATTTACGATCAATTTTCGAATATAAATGTTGTGATAATAAACTGTAATCATTATGAAATCTAGGGAAACATGCAAGAGTTGGTCGGTATTTATAATCCAGCATGTTGGAATTTGAATAAAAGGTCCCCAGATGATTAAATTGGATTATTTCAAAATTAATGGTAATCAAATAAATCATATAATATTTTATGAATCACGATGACATTTATATTGTTATTATCATTATTTTAAGTTTTATAAGTTATATGAAAACCTGTAAAAGAGTTATTAGATGGATATGAAATTTAACAGTTTTTGAATTAGGTTGGCTTACATGTAAATTTTAAAATAATTTCAACTTTATTTATAAATATGATAATTCATGCTTCTTGGGATATTTTTTAAAACATTTCCCAATTATATAAATAAATTTTTAAATAATAATATTAAGTTTGAAAAAAATAATAATAATTAAATGAATCTATATATATACGAAAATCTAATAAAATGTCTAAAATATACCAAAAATATATATATTTTTACATAAGTAATAAAACTGTTCTTATGAGCTCTTTTCCTGCCTGATCTGGTGTAATATCACACGCTCGCCAAGTATTAGTCAAGTCCTTACAATTATTTGGATATGATAACGATGAAAAACCATCACCAGGAATAGTTTTTAGTAATGATTCATTTATAATTGGCTTTTCTTCGATCAAAGCTTGTTTCAAAAAATATCTAAATGAATCAATTAACTTTGAATCTAAATCCAATGGTTTTTGATCAAATATGGGATATCGTGTCAAATTTACATTTACATGCCACCCACACAATATATCATCATTGATTAATTTGTTAGCAAATAACGCAAGAATAATATCCCCTACATTTTTTTCAGAATCCAATGGTGCTATAAGACATGTAATATGCTCACCAACATGTGATTTTCCATGATCTACAGCGAGTAATTTTCCTGCACAAACCGTATAATATTTATATTCTGAAGGTGCAACTATTAATGGAAAAAATAATGAAGTTTTTGAAGCAAATGCTCTGGATGTTTGCTTATGAAATATTGGTGAAAGTGCTACTGAAGTTTCTGGGCTTCCATTAACTGCATAAAATCTCAACTTCTTTGTATCCTCAAAATTATTACTAATGGAAGTATTGGGTGATGTTGAATTAGAAGTTGGATTAGGTGGTGTTGAATTAGATGATGTTAGATTAGATGATGTTAAATTAGATGATGTTAAATTAGATGACATTAAATTATGTGATTTTGGATTAGGTGATGTTGTATCTAATGATGTTGTGTCAAATGATGTTGTATTGGACGTTGGATTAGATACCATAGAGTTGTCTGCAGTCCAGATGCAATTTTTTACGTTTCTAAATTTATGTGCCAAAAAAACAGCATCTGGTAGTGCTGGGACATTTCTGATGGTTGAATGTGTCCATAAAGGTTTACAAGGTTTTGCAAATTCGATATAACAAGATTCAAACTCTGCATCAGAGCAAAACTGTTCATTATCAGGATGTAAGATTTTTTGCACCATTCCAATATCTCTTTCAAGTGCATCTATAATAATTGATTTTGGGGGAAGAATTGTAGCCAAAAATTCAATTGTACGTTCTTGATTGAAAATTTCTGGACAATTTTTGAATACACGATTGTCAATATTTGGTACAATTCGCAACATATTATGGTGAAAAGCTGCCACTAGCAAAAGATTGATTAATAGAATGTTAGGTTCTCTTTTCAATTCGACTTGATTTGATGTTATTTCATATGCACGATCAAACGTATTCATCCAAGGATTTGTATTTTTTTGCATAATACTAGGTGCTTCATGAACCTTTCTATAAGAATTTGAATGATTGTTATGTAAATTAAGTTCTGGCAATTCTGAACTTGGATCTTTTTTTTTTAGACTTGAAGTTTCTTCAGATGCTGCTGCCATATCAAGAAATAGAATTGCTCGTTTGATGTCACTTGATGATTCAGTTCCTTGACTTGTCTCTGATCTCTCCTCTTCATCTTTAAGATCATTTCCCAATTCGTCACCTTTACTTTCATGTATATTTTCAATTAAATTAGGATTAAACACACGATTTCTACGTATTTTGTCTCTTTCTTCTTTTGTAGCAGCCGAACATATACCCTGATGAGATAAAGATTCTCGAAGAGTGATGACAAGATCTTGTATTTCTCTTATCCAATAAAGGCTAACAAACTGTTGTTGACACCATGTTGGTTCCTTGCTCTGATCAAAATCATCATTGTTTTGTATAGTTTCTTCCCATAAAAGATATCCACGTAATTGTGCTATTAAATCAGAGCCACCATGTAATGGCTGACAGTCGGGTAAATCCAAGTGAAATCTTTTTAATGCTGCACTGATAGCTATTTCTTGATTTGGAGGTTGAACAATGACTCCTTTGTTTTGCAATATTGCTATAATAATTATAATAATTTTAATAAATATATATATATACATATATATTAATATAAACTGAGAATCGATAATTTACCAGCAATAATCATACAATCGTATAAAGCACCAAAAATTGCACCATAAACTACTAATAGGCCAGAATGAATATCCAAAGGAACTTGTGCCAAAATTGTACCAAGACGAGTGACCTCATATTCATATGTAACAAGACTACCTTGAACCCAATCATCAGATTCTTTAATATTTTCTTTTGATTTAGTAACAGCACCAGTTGTTTCCAAATCTTCTAATGCATATTCAACAGCTGTATCATCTGGAGGATCAATGCAATGAGATAATAATTCACGAGGATCACCGAGGTTCCCATATATGCACCGTAAAAGTAAAGAATTAAGTGGTGTTCTATGAATCTCGGGTGTTCTTTCATCAGAAAGATTTTTAAAGAAATTTTTAGGTACAAATCGATAAATCTAATTTGAATGTAAAATACAAAAAAAAAGAATATTACAAATACTGAAGTGAAATTCAATATAATTTTTTCTTTTTATATATACATTACCACACCAGGACCAACTCTTCCAGCTCTTCCTCTTCTTTGCTCGGCGCAATCTTTACTTATCCATTGTTCATTTAAACTGTAACATCTAGTTTCTTTATCATAAAGTAAATCTTTACGCAAACAAGAATCAAATATTATGGAGACATCGGGAACAGTAATAGAGCTCTCGGCAATATTTGTTGCCAATATTATCTAAATTATTAAATCATTAAATATCAAATTGTTAAATAAATAAATAGTAAGGAAATAAAATTTATTAAATGGCATAAGAAAATGAGATCAGAAAATCATTGAAAAAAATTTTAGTACATTACTTTTCTATGACATGGTCTTGGTCTCTGCATAATTAAACATTGTTCATCAATAGTAACAGTTGAGTGTAGTTTAATCAATGAGATTGCAGGAGTAGGCTTTCCATCAGTATAAGGAAACTCGGACCTAAATTTTATAAAATGTGTCTATACAATGTAAAAAGTGGATGAACCTAAAAGTATGCTAATATATATATTTTTATTTTACCTATAATTTTCATCAAGGTACATCAATTGATCTTCCTTTACCAAAAAAAAATTTATTTGAATATAATTGATTTATATTATTATAAACACATTATAAACAAATAATAAAACTTACTACTTCAGCAATTATAGCAATACCAGGGAAAAAAACCAAAAAGGCCTTATCAGAAGGAGTTTGTATATGACATCGAAATATCCAATTGATAAAAAGATCACGACGTTCTTGCATCATAGAAGGTTTTTTTGGGTTATTCATTATTACATCTCTATTCGAAAAAGAAATATCTAATGCTTGACACACATCCTCTAGATAAAACACATCAACAGGAAAAGCTTTTTTAGGAATATCTATCCATGGTATTTTATTGAAAAAACCATCCTTTTCAGCTTCAAATTCATGAAAATAATTAGCAAATTTTTTAACATTCATTGTAGCCTGTAAACAAGAACAAAATAAGTTGTGAGAAAATAAATTGAATAAGTTTTTGTGTGTATACTTTGTTAATTGTTGAGAAGGTAACTTACCGACATTATTATTAATTTCAAATTAGGATTTACTCTTAATATAACACAAAGATGAGCCATCATCATATCATCATCTACATTGCGTTCATGAATCTGGTAAGGAAAAATTTTTTTTTGTCAATCATTAATTTTGCATTTTGCTGAATAAACATAATTTTATTCTTATAAACTTACTTCATCCATAATGACATGAGTAAATGAGGCCAAATACCTGTCTGCCTTCAACATCTCCAATAAAATTCCTGTAGTAACATAACGTAACCTTGTTATAGCTGAGTGACCACATTTACCACTGACATGATATCCTACTTGGCCGTGAAGCTTAGTATTTCTTTCCAATGCAACACGATGCGCTAAAGAAGTTGCAGCAATACGACGCTAGCATTAGATTGTATGAGGTCCAAGGAAGAAAAAATTATATTAATAATAAATTTTGAAAAATAAAATAAAAAAAATGACAACTCGTATGTAAAGTTACCGGTTGTGTACAAATTATATTAACAGGAACACCTCTTTGTAAACAGTCGTCCAATATATATTGTGGTACTTGAGTGGACTAATTATAAAAATTATAATTAATATTTCGTTTTCATAAATTGATGTTTTCATATATATATATATTTTTTTTTTAATGATGAATTACCTTTCCACAGCCAGTACTACCACTTAAAACAATTACTCTGTTGTCACGAATAATTTTGATGATATCTTCTTTACGAGATTCAATTGGAAGTTGTGATTGGTTTGGTTCAGGTATCCAAGCAGATCCATCATCGACATTTGATGTAGGTGGTGCGAATAATTTTGTTGATTGTTTGAACTTTGAAGCCTTCAATATATGTACAGCTGGTTTTTTATTTGATCCAAGTGGACATGGTGGAAATTCAGGGATTTGATATGCAGCATTATTACTATTATTATCATGGTATTCCGAGTCAGGTGATGATGATGATGATGATATTGAGGATTGTGAATTATTTGAAGAGTCGTTTATCATTATTACTTCATTCATGTCCATTTGTGACTCCTTCTCCAACAAGGCGAGTCTTGCTTGTTCTTGTTTTATTTTATTTAGATTTAGACTGATAACTTCTTCAAACGAGGAATCACTTTCTTCGTCAGAGCTTGAATCTAGATCAATAATAAGTGGCTGAAGCACGGAATTTTCGCAATTTAAATTTGTATATTTGATGGATGTATCATTTGTATTGTCAGTAACCACACTATTTCCAGTGTCGTCATCACGAGATTCAGAAAATTCACTTTTAGATTCGTTAGATATTCTCGAACCAAAATACCAATCAGAATCAAGTTCAGCCATTTTGAAATGTTAAAACTAAAATTTGTCGATTGTATTTTTCTGGAGAAGAAGGAGGATATATACTCTCAAAAAAATGATTATCATAAGTGCTGCGGCTATAAGCAAAATTTTAAGAATTTCCATTTTTGAAAATAATAATAATAATAAAAATATTTTTTATATTTTATATATTTTGACATAGCCCAAATTATGATCATATGACTTCGTGCATTTATTGAAAGTTAACTATAATTGGTTGTATAGCTAACCAGTTAATTGGCAGATAATCTCACTATTACGATTCTAGTGATTCGAGTTTTTCCATAAGTGTTTTTGGGGAGGAGGATTTTTAAATTGATTGAAGGAAAAATGTTGTTTTTTTATTACGAAATCAAACTTTTTTGGAAATAATATAATGGAAATTGCATAATATGTTATATTATGTAGAAACCCCAAATTCAGTCGATTTCTGACTGACTATATTTTCTTACCCTTACTAACAAAAAGTTTTTTTTCTTTTTGATTTCTGATAATAGAAATTCCAACATCTTGATCCAACATTCGAATTTTCGTATCTTTAATATAGCTCTTTCCTGGAATTATTTTGATCTCTGCACCTGATTAATTTTACATCAGAGAAATTGTGAATTAATATATACGAACGTATGTAAATGTATGCATATAATATATTAATAACCTCTGAAAGAATTTATTAGGTTGGTTCCTGTATTTTGAAGTATATTTTGCGATCTAGGAACATCCAAATTTTTTAATGTATTTAATCGCAGTTCCCTTGAAATCTCGCATTTTGGCTTTAATTGAAAATATAGTGATGATGATGTGCTGAATGATGCTTCTGATTCTGATGTTTTTGATAACAAATTACAAATATCTTTATCAATGAACGCAAATTCCATAGGATGAAGCCTTATTTCACTTTTCATTACTGTATGTATAAATATATTTATATAAATATAAATAAGTAGACGAATTAATCAATATATTTAAGAGTTAACAATGTCTACTTTTATTAATCAATTCATTAAATTGTTGTTGTATTTCTCTAGGAAGATAATTCTCAACAGTCAAATCAAGTTCACCAGTTTTAGGATAATTAATCATCATCTTTGAGAAAACACAAACCCAACAATCGTCCAAATCAGAAGCACCTGCCAAAAGTATCTTTATAGAAAATTAATTTTTTTTTACTAAATAATTTAAAATTATAAATATTTATATCTTTAATGATTTACTTCTGATAGCAATTCCTGTAATGCTGTCACGGTACTTTTTTTTACACATAAAATTAGAAAGAATATTGCCAATTTTTCTTTAGAATTATGCAAACTCCAGTTTTTTAGCATGTAAAGTATAACTTCTTTTTGAAGAGCAGGATTTACTATCGAAGGAATCAACCAAGGATTTTCTGCAGATTTTGAAAGCAATGCTTTAGCCAAATTTTCCAACTTTTGATCATTTGCCATATTTTTTTAACAGCTAAAGGAAATTGTTTTGAACGAGATTTTTTAAGACGTGTCAAATAAACAATAATATTCACACGTGATTAATTGAAAATCGTTATTGGTATATAAAAATTTTTATTTAAAATTAAATAAAAACAATGATGATAATAATATCTGACTCGTAGATTCATCAATTCGATATTGTCTTGTTTCTTGAGTACTTCTATAAGGAATTTCTCTTTTCAACTTTATTACATTCTTAATTATTTGAGAACCAGTTACTAAATTTTTTGTTGTATATATTTAAGCGTGTTGTGCGT
>CAUDNR010004053.1:0-16616 GCA_958430865.1 Entrophospora sp. SA101
CAATAATAGAAGTAGCAATGGTTGTTATTCTCACTTCATCTCTTAATTATTTAAATCCTTTTACAAAGTAAACTGTGTATTTTTATTTATTTTTTTTTAAATTATTTCAGTATTTTATTTCTGACACATAACTTTACTTTTAAAAATAGGATATCAAATACTGATTTAGTGGCAAATTTATTTAGTGAATGTTCAGATAAAAAAGATTCATTAGGTCTTTGTGTGTAAGTTTAATATACATATATATGTATATGTTCATAATAATAATAATACTTTTATTAATATTAAATTTAATAGATATTCGGCCAAAGATGTATATCCAATATTTTATTTACTTGCAGTGGCCTTAATCTCCAAATTTTTAACATGTATAATAACTTTTGGTATAAGAACCCCAGCTGGTATATTTATACCTGCATTATTAATTGGTGCATGTTTTGGTAGAATGTTGGGATTGGTTGTACAATGGCTTACCTTGTAAATTAAATAATAATTAATAATAATGATTTTTTTTCTTTAAAAAAAAAAAGAATTATTATTTATATAATCTTCATTAATTTAATTTAGTCAGTACCCGGATTCTCCAGTGTTTGAACAATGTGATCCAAGAGCACCAAATGATTGTGTGATACCTGGTGTATATGCGATGGTAGGAGCTGCTGCTGCTTTAGCTGGTGTGACTAGAATGACAGTTTCTTTAACAGTAATTATGTTTGAATTAACAGGTGCATTAACATATGTGTTAGTAAGTATTGACAATGGTATATAATATTTGGATTTATTAATTCACTAATTTATTAATAATAAAAATTTCCATAATTAGCCAATAATGACTTCAATAATGATATCTAAATGGGTAGCAGATGGATTTGTTCATCATGGAATTTATAATTTGTTGATTGACTTGAATGAACATCCTTTTTTGGATGCAAATGCTGAATATATTCAAGCAACAAATACATTTGATTTGACACAAAAAGATTTAGAAGTTATTGATGTTAATGATTTGAATACTGTGGGTGAATTAAAAGCAAAATTAAAAAATTTATGTATGTATTTTATTAAATATCCTGTAATATTATTATTATTAGCTAATTAATTATATTTTACAATAGCAATTTCAGGTTATTCAGACACAGGATTTCCAATAATAGATAATAATATGTTGGTAGGATATATAGCATCAACAGAATTGGAACATGCATTAAATGATTTGCCACCAAAATATGATGCTACAACAAGATGTTATTTCAAAGAACCTGAATTTAGTGTTATTCAAAATCCTGATAAATCTGTGGATTTTACTGTTTATATGGATCAAGTAAATAACTTTTATTTTTTTTTTAAAAAAAAAAAAACTTTTAAAAATTTAAATTTTTTATTTCATTAATTAATCATTTAAAAAAATTATATATTTATAGGCTCCATTAACTGTATCAAAAAATTCATCATTAGAAGTTATATTAGAATTATTTAAAAAATTGGGATTAAGATATGTTTGTGTGACTGAAAATGGTCAATATGTTGGTGTTATACACAAAAAATGGTTACTAAGATATTTAAAGGAGATGGAAGGAAAAAAAGAAGATTAGGTTGATTTAATTTATTTTGATTTCCAGAACAATAAATGGGGCATGTCCCAAATATTATAGAACATAAAATCCCATTTATCATAGATGCTTGCTCTCTCAATAAATGAGGATTATTCAGGGCATTTTCTATGATAGATTTTATTAATTATTTTCTTATATGTCCTATACACCATTCAAGCAGTAACAAATTTTTTAACCAAGTAAATAAAATAACTAATATTATGAACCTTTCACAACAAAGTTGACCTTTCTTTGCCACGAGTGACACTTTATGAGTAGGCTTGAAAGTATTAATCCGCCAATCAAGTCCTCTTTCAAAATATTAATTCCCTATTATATCGTCTCAATATCAAGATTATAATCAATGGGGCACTTTTGCAAAGATTCAATTACAAGTCCCATGATAGTTAAAATATTATTTCTATTTAACACACATTTCTTTTTATATAAAGGTTCAATAATAAATAAAGAACTTTTTTAAAAACCGAAAAATTCCATTTAGATATTTTAATTAAGTCTAACGTATTAAATTTAGGTGTTGGACTTGACTGAAAAATCTTTACCCCACACCTATGCTTAATTAATAGGATGCAAGATTTCTTCGGATTCAAAAAGAATCTGATCGGTCCAAAAAAACCTAATATACGGCTAACTAAAACTTTGCAATGTTTTGGTTAACCATGTTTGAAGTAAGAAGTTGTGAAAAAAATATTTGTCAGTATATTCTCTCTCTCTCTCGCGATAGTTAGCCCAAAATTATATTGCAAAACTATTTCCGCGAACAACTATAATTTTAACAAAAACCAAATAATTTATATGTTTTCATTAATTATTATATCTATCTACCATTGTTAGAATTAATTATATCATTATTATAAGTATTGCTATTTTTGATTTTATTTTTTTCTTTAACTTTGAGTTCAATCCAGGCTTTAATTGCACCTACGGTCTGGTGTTGTTTGATTGTAAAATTTTCTAGTGCTTTGTTCGAGATGGTCCTTATGTTTTTCTCATTTATAAGATCGTTCAAAACTTCATTTATCATGCCAGCCTTATATAGAATAATCTTTTCCTGCATAGTTTCGTCGAAAAGGTTTTAAATTTTCGCACGAAAATGTTGTGCGTTTTTGAAGCTGAGGATAAAAAAATATTTGGTTTACTATGAGTTTCTTGCCAAAGATGATTAGGCGGGATATATGTTTGTTGGAGCGAGCTTGCCTCGAGAATTACTTGAATTATTGGTTAAAGTATCTTTTTCGTGTAATCTTTGTTGAATTTCTTAATAGAATAAAGAAATCTTTTCGGCAAGTTTATCGATTTTTATATAAAAATCTTTAGATTCATGTTTTTGTTTCTCGTTCAATAAATTGAGTTCTGCATCGATTGTTGTTTAAAGATGTAGAAAACGAAGTATTTGATGATAATAAATAGATATATGGAAACTTTTCTTCAAGGATTAAAGGATCTAATGGCATTTGCTTGAGAGCTTCGAAAAACTTGTTTGACGTCATAAGTGACAGTTCATTATATAATTGATGACAATACCACTGAACATTTTACTCAGGATATAAATGTTCCAACATACCTTTGATTATTATTGAAGAAATTATTTAATTATACGAAGTAGTTTGTTTTATTTAACGAATTTTTATTACGTTTTGCAAATGAGTTATGAAATATATAAACAAATCATCATGCTTTTATAATGATGTGTCATGGGTGCACATAATTTCAAAGATCGAAAATCGTTGGCTTTCCCGAATTTTTCACACTAGCTCTGCTAATTATTTTACCTGATAGGTTCCTTTGACATATCACATATAGCACGCAAGCCTTGAATAGATGTCAAAAATAAACTTACTCGTTTTTATACACACTACTAATGATGGTGACCGAAATCATTTTAGCAAATCCGAAATAGTTTCTCCCACGGTCATTAGGAATTTAGGCACCTAAACTAGTGACGAAACTTAAAATTTGTCTAAACTGTGCGTGAAATCCTAAACTATGGGCGAAACTCCTAAGCCACGGGTGAAACTCCTAAGCTATTGGTTAAATTGTCAAATCTATGAGCAAAGTTGTGATAAATAATACGGATTCACAAACCATCAACACCTGTCGATATTGAAAATATCCAATGAGAGTATCTCCTGTCCGGTTAGAGAGATTTAACAAAATTTAAGTCATTTATTATTGCAGTCAATTAAAACTTGGAAATTGATTCCAGAAACTTTTTGTCAATTCGAATTAACGCGATACTTCTATTGAAATAAATTCTTCCGGATATATATTAAGATATATAAGAAGGAAATTTATGTACCAGGAATTCAAATTTGAATTTTTTGGCCATCTTCTAGTATTTATATCTACTCACCGAGAAAAATTTGAATATTTAAATAGCAAGTTGAAGCAATGTGACTCTAAAAACATATTAGGAAAGTATCATGTAAAACTATTCGCAAAGTAGTTACTGAATTATCTTTATTAAGTGATATATATAGAGTTATTATTCATTCGTTTTATGAATTATTCGTTCATTTGAATTATTCGCTGATATAACCATTCCATTCACCCAAATTTTTAATAATACTTTTTAGTTTAATTTATTCGGTTATGAAATAGGATTGTTTATGGAAATTTAAACATAAGAAGCAAATAAATTTTATTTTCATAAATTCGTTATATTTGTTCTGCTTTAGGAACCATAATGGTGGCTACTGACTTTATTCAACCTTATTATAGTTTTAATAATGTTAGAACTGGCTGTTTGTTCCACTGCATGAAACCTGATGTCCTTATGTACAGTATGTTTCAAAAAAAAAAAAAGGGCGCCAAAATGTGAATTCATTTTAAAAGTGGAAAAATTTTCGCATGACAAAGAATGATTGGATATCTTGCTCACATGATAATTACCCAAAGCACACACCACGCGTTGCAGAAACTTTCATTTATGAAAAAAGAATTTGTGTAATGGACTGGGCATTCAAGAGTCCTGACCTTAATCCCGTTGAAAATATGTTGAAAAAAGGAAAGAGATTTATGGTTGAGGAATTCCTCAGGAAACAGCCAAAATATTATTGTATTAGATTTTTTTTATTTATTCGATTTTGTTGCATAATAATAATAATAATTGTTGAAATATGCGCATCCTTTTTTTTTGAAACACACTGTATTGGTATACATATTTATTTAAATAGAAAACAATTTTATATTAATCAATCAATCCATATTGTATTATTTTATTATCTTTAGGTAAAGTGAATGCAGTTTAATAAACTATGGTAACATTATATATGTAATAAAAATTATTTGACCGTTCGTTTTCTTATGAAAAGATCTGTTAGTATAAAATTTTAGCCAACCAATCATTTTTGTTTTTTTTTTTCTGGAATGTTTTCAGAATTACACAATAACGGAATTTAAAGGCTTCTAGATCATCGATCATTACAGTATTTAGAAATCCCGGCCGGTCAAACGGACCCCTGAAAATTTTGAAATAAATAAATAGCCAAACAATTAAATTAATTGTGCAAGAAATGCTTCATGTATAAATTTTATAATCAACAATGTCCACCACACACATTAAACTTTCAGAATTAAAAGAACAAGCAAAAGTACTAAATGAGCCGAATGAGTACAAATTAAAAGTTTGGGTAAAAGCAACGGAAAAGTTGATTGAAGAGGCATGTCCTTTTTCTTCAAGTTTAATGGTAGAATTCTAGTCATTTGATTATTTTCTAACATGAAGAATTTACAATAGTTTGATATAGCATCGAGCTTAAACAACCATGAAGTTATATATAAAAATGGGATAAAAATTGGCTCGTAAGTTCTTAAAGAACCATTTCTTGAATGTAGGATATATATAAAAAATACATGGATAATAATTTTTTATCCAGGAAGTTTTCTTTTTTTTTAATTTTAATAAATTAAATTAATTAATTAGGATAATACTTGAAAAACTACCAAAACATAAAGACTTCAAGGAATTAATCGAAAATGCAAATGATCTGGTGCTATATAAAACATATCATGAATTAAAAAAGGTAAGGCTATTTTACACTATTAGTCATTAAAAAAATATTTATTTGAATGAATGATAATATCTTTAATATTTTTTTTTTATGGTATCGATTGCTGTTTAGAAACTTCCTAATATTATGACAGAGACAGAAAGAACTTCACTTCTAATACAAAAAAATCAAGATCAATTGGATAAAGATGAGAGTGAACATAGCATTAATAAAATGCCAGAACCTTTTACTTCATTCAACTCATCAAATTCTAATCTAAATTTCAATCAAGTTTTTGATTCTTCTCCAGTGTATATTGTTGGAAACAAAATGATTGGAAATTTAACGTCATCAACACAATCTCCTAACGCAATCACCATGACACCTGTGGATGCCTACAAAAATAAGATTGAAAAGACTAAAGCTGACTTGAAAAACGATGACTCATTTTGTAACAATAACAACATTAATATTAACAATGAAGGAAATTTTGATACATATGTAAAAGAATCTTCAAGAAAAAAGGGAAATACAGTGCAATCTCCAATTTCGAATTTGATACAACTATGCTCAGTAGTAACCAACATCAAGAAGCAGAAGGCTGATATTATCTTCGGGCAATTATTCCAAGCAGTACCAAAATTGAGATCGGAATTGTCTAGGAGTTTACGAACCCCTCAAACAAGAAGAACCAAGAAGACACCTCAGACTGAACAATTAAATGCAGACACAAGATCAACCGCAATGTACTGCAAAGCAAGTACCAATGGAAGAAGCTTTCCTATAATTATAAATAGCGGAGCAGCAGGAAGTATAGTTTCTAAAGGATTGTTGATAAACTAGGAGTAAAAATTACGCGAAAGTCATCTGTTGTAATCATCAATGTGAATGGACAGAAAACTTCACCTTTGTGAGAAGTAGATGACTTACCACTAACCATTGGAGGAATAACAATTCCATTATCAGCAATTGTAACAGAAACAAACACTTTTAATGCTATCCTAGGAAATGATTGGTTATCCAAAGTAAATGCTATAGTAAATTTGATCTGAACCATAGTAAAATTTTATAATCAAATGTCTTCACACCCTCATTTGATACCCTTGCCGTGTAACAACCACCACCAAATTTGAGATATGATTTCTTCATCATATGTATCTGTTTTAAGAAAATTTTTAAGGCAGGTTGTTAATAAAACCGAAAATAATCTGACCCTCAAAGTCAAATTTTGCCTTTATATTCATATGCGTAAAATTTTGTTTGACGCGTCCAATTGCAGGTATAAGTGTCCAAATATTACATTATTATGAATATTTGATCGCTTAGGTATGTTTTTTATAGTAAAATCATTTATTTTAAAAGTAAATAATAAATAAATAGATTTTAAAATTTTTCTACATAAATAATGATTAGAATAATAAACAAGCAAAAATAATGATTAAAATAAAAGAGAAATTTATATACATACATAAATAATAAACACAACTATCGAATGATTGATAAAACATTCATTTTTGTAAAACTTGCTTTGCAAGCTTCATATGTCTTGCCCTTAATGCTTACTTCGATCACTCCTATACAAAATATTGAATAATTGATAAAACGTTCATTAGTATGTTTTGTTCATAGATCTTGTCCTTAACGCTTATTTCGATCACTCCTACACAAACTATTGAATAATTGATAAAACATTCATTAATTTGTTTTGTTCAAAATCTTGTCCTTAACGTTTACTTCGATCACTCCCATACAACTATTGAATACACAGTGTATCTCGATTTAGCAGATATGTTCGTTCCAAAAAAATTATCCGCTAAATCGAGATATCCGCAAAACCAAGATATGATGAAACACTCACGTGATACGTTGTACAATAATATTAATATTTATTTGCTACAATAAAATGAATAATATGATTAAAAAAATATAATACATACGACAAATAATCCTCCTAATTTATTACAAATCTATCAAAAAATTTACATTTCATCATTAATTACTATTACGTTTTGTGCCTGTATTAGTTAATGATCGACATTATTCGTTGTATCGAAATATTTTTATTATGGTCGAACATATAGATTTTAAAAAAAAAATCCCGCTAAATCGAATATATATGAAAAATCCGTTAAATCCGTTAAATCAAGACAAAACAATTATAAATGGATTGAGTTTTGAAATTTTATCCGTTAAACCCTTAAACCCGCTAAATCGAGATACACTGTGTAATTGATAAAACGTTCGTTAGTATGGTTTGTTCATAGATCTTGTCCTTAACGCTTGCTTCGATCAATGCTATACAAACTATTGATAAAACGTTTGTTAATATGATCTGTTCATAGATCTTACCCTTAATGTTTACTTCGATCACTCCTACACAAACTATTGAATAATTGATAAAACGTTCATTAGTATGATCTGTTCGCAGATCTTGTCTTTAATGCTTACTTCGATCATTCCTGCACAAAATGGATCTTAATCTTTATTATCATCCTCAAAAAAGATGATTTGTTGTCGTCGTTTGCTACTTGTTACTACTAATATTATCGTTTAATGTTGTTATAACAACTACTGATTGATGGATATTCACATAATAATCATTAACAAAACTTTAATCAATACAAAGTCAGAAATATAAAACAATCACTAATAAAATACCTTTTAGTTTTTGCTGAATCCCATCTACATAAAATTCTTCATGACTATTAAAATTTCTATAAAATAGCTTTTCATGAACCTCTCTAAAACTTACTAACCAATACCCACATGAAGTAATGACAATATGAAATCTTAATGTATTATACACCTTCTTATTTACTATCAAGTCTTTTAAAGCGATATTGAGAAATAATTTGAGCTTTGAAGTGAAAAAGTAATACCGTTTTTGAATAGCCGTGAATTCATGTAGAGAGACCTTTCGATATGAAAGAGTATTCATTAGAAAGCTTTAATGGAGTATTTTCATTTTACTCTAACAACAAAGTTCGACTTTATTATAAAAATAACGAGATATTTTAAAAAAAAACTTCATGTGACACGAATTTCGAATTTATTTTCACATATAGCCTCAGGGATATGTCACATGACCAGTATACATTTCCTTCATGAGATAAAATTTTGATTGACCGACTGTAATAGCATCTTGAGCACTTTGATCATTGTCAAGTACCACATTATTGTCATTCTTGTATTCATAAACAAAATCTATATCTGTACATTCAACCAAATTCGTTGTTATTATGAATTTGAGTATTCAAAATTACATTGAAAGCTTATTCGAATAAAACGAATAAACGAATAATTTGAGTAAAATAATATAACAAATAATTCGAATAATTCGAATCAAACAAATGAAACGAATAAATGAATAAACGAATAATTTGATAAAAGAATAATTCGAATAATTCAATGTAACGAATAAAACGAATGTAACGAATAAACGAATGATTCAAATAATTCGAATAAAACGAATAAAAACAAATAATTCAAACAATTCAAATAAAACGACTAATTTGGAATAATTGATAAAACGATTAAAACGAGTGATTTGAATAAACAAATAAAATGACGTAAACAAATAATTCGAATTAAGATTGAGTGTTACGAATAATCCGAATAAGAATTTGTATTACGAATAAAAACTCTGTCATTCATTGAGACAATGAATTGTCTGTTATGTATATATTTCTTTTTTAAATAATTTGAATTTAATTATGATAATAAAATAATATTTAACAAATTAAATGCTTTTATGTTTAAAAAATTCAAACAGTCTTTGATACCTAAAACCAGATCATTAACATCCCTATTGATTGGTTACAAAGCTAACAACTTGGTATATACAAATTAACTTTAACAAACATGTTTACTTAATGCGCCAGTCCAGGTTTGGTCAATAAAATTTTGAACTGCATATGTCCGATTATTAAAATGACCATCTTGTAGTCGGATATATCATTTCAGAAATAAAAACATTAATACTTGTGTGATGATCACATGAACTCACAGCCTCCTCTTATTACATTAATGAATTAAGCTTTCTTAGCTTAAAACAATTATATCATTTATACAATGAAAAAAATATTAACGTTTTGGTCTAAAAAAAGCGAAAGAATTGATATAATAATAATAATAGACCTAACCCTTTAAATCAAGGCTATGGGATACAAAATTTTGATTGGTTAATTTGAACTCCACGCGCGAATTTAGAATATATATATATATATATATTTTGGTTTTTCTTTTATTAAAAAAAAACCCCGATTAAAAAAAAAAATTTATTAAATTTGAATCATGTCAACCTTTTCATTTCAAGATTTTATTTCCTTAAGTTTATTACTTGTCATTGGTTATGTGATAAATTTTTATGTGAAATATTTTAAACGTCCAAACAAATTACCAGGTCCTTTACCATTACCATTAATTGGTAATTTAACTTCATATAGTGATTTGGCAGCTTGGATAAGCAGTCTCCAATCAAAATATGGTGATATTGGTGAAATATGGATTGGTGAAGAAAGAGCTATTTGGTTAGGTAGAGCTGAATATCTTGAGAAAATCTTTAAACCTTCATTTGGTAATTATAATAAGCGTACAACTCCAAACAAAGGATTAGATGCATTGGACATGACTTCTAAAGGTTTAATATTCAATGATAACTACAATAAATGGAGTTATAATCGAATTCTTTTCACAAAAGCTGTCTTAACACCAAGTTTTATCAGACGAAATATCAAGGTCACTCAATCATTATTTTTGGAAATGGAAGAATATTGGAAGGATTTGGATCAACGGGATGGTGAAATCAATATGTTGGATTGGGTTCTAAGATTTTTTGCTGAGGTTATTATATTGACAACAACAAATAAAAAATCTGACACTCTAAATAATTATCATAAAGTTTTGTGTGCACCTGATAAAAATTCTGAAACAGAAACCCTAATTTATCATATCAGAACTATGCTTAATGGAATGGAATTTTTTATGATGACACCTATGTTTTTACATGTTTTGCCAGGTTATTGACTTCTAAAGGTTTAATATTCAATGATAACTACAATAAATGGAGTTATAATCGAATTCTTTTCACAAAAGCTGTCTTAACACCAAGTTTTATCAGACGAAATATCAAGGTCACTCAATCATTATTTTTGGAAATGGAAGAATATTGGAAGGATTTGGATCAACGGGATGGTGAAATCAATATGTTGGATTGGGTTCTAAGATTTTTTGCTGAGGTTATTATATTGACAACAACAAATAAAAAATCTGACACTCTAAATAATTATCATAAAGTTTTGTGTGCACCTGATAAAAATTCTGAAACAGAAACCCTAATTTATCATATCAGAACTATGCTTAATGGAATGGAATTTTTTATGATGACACCTATGTTTTTACATGTTTTGCCAGGTTATAATAGTTCTTCCAAAAAAATCCTTCACAGCTTTGATTGGACAAGGAAACATTACCTGGCAAATTTGATTAAAGAACGTAGAAATGAAATTGAAAAAACACCAATTGATCAAGAATTGACTCCTGATATGTTGACCTTGATGTTAACATTTAATACACCACGTGATAAATCTCAAGGTGATAATCAACAACCTCTTGAACCAATGACTGATGAAGACATATGTGAAAGTATTATGGAAGCTATTTTGGGTGATAAGGTTTGTGGTGGTGGTGGTGGTATTGAATGATTGATTATTGAGTTATTGGATTATAATAATAATTAAATTTTCAAATTTTTAGATTGCAAATGGAACTTGTTTCATTATTTACTATGTTTGTCACAACCCTGAAGTAAAACAACATGTTATTGAAGAAATTCAAAAGGCCATTGATTTAAATTCAGACATTGAAATTGAAGATTTGCATAAATTACATTATTGTGAAGCTGTAATTAAAGAAGGTTAAAAAACAAAATTTACTTTTCAATTAATCAAAAAAATTCACATTATATTAATATTAATTAAATATATTATTTTGCAAAATAGTTTTCCGTCATATGCCAATAGTGCCAGTGAATTTTAGAATGGCAGAACATGCTGATGAAATAGATGGTCATAAATTTGAAGGTTCAACAACTTTATTCATAAATGCTCAAGGAATTCATATGGATAAATCATATTGGAAAGAACCTGAAAAATTTAATCCAGAAAGATTTTTATCAACAAACAACAATAAAAATGATGATAAAATCCAAAAGAATACTCTTCAACCATTTGGAGGTGGAGTAAGAATGTGCCCAGGTCGAAATTTAGCAATGGCACAACTTAAAATTTTTATGGTTTTATTATTTGGAAGATTTAATGTTGAATTGATTGATTATTCAGCATCTTTGAAAACTCATTTTGGGTTAACAAGACATTGTGATGAACTAAAGGTGAAACTTATTCCTAGAAAATAAAAATATGAAATATTATTATTTGATAAATTTACTACTATTTGTATAATTTTAAAAATCTTTGGCTAGAACATTTGTTTCATACAAAAAAATAAATCATTTTGTCATATTTGGACCATTATACAGACGATGCCTTGATAAAACAAATATACATGTTTTTTTATTATCTTTACATTAAAATTTATCTACTAAACCGAGGGTTTTTTTGTAACATTGAATTCGGTTTAATTCGCGATCCACCAATGAAAGATCAGCGTGGTTTTAGCCAATCATATTTGTTTTGAAAACAATTTTGGATTTATGTAATTTGAAATTTTGGAGCTATATATATATACTTTTATAAATTTAAATTAGAAAGGTATCCGGAAACTCGGGTTTTATTTAGTATTAGTAAATTTTAAAGTACGAATCTACATATAAAATATTGTGCTATTTCTGCACACTAATTGATTTATCCCGGAATTTTACTACGTAGATCACGAATTAAAATGTTTTTATATCCAACAAATCTTAATTTCCTTGGGCAATCTTCATTACTTTCTTTGACATTGAAGTACCCTGTTTAAAAAATGGGACAGGCACCTATGTTTCATTGTAGTTTGAATACACATATAACAAAATATACTTATTTCAAAAGTTCAATTGAAATTGTGAAGATCCATATTTTTTCAAGTATTCTTATATGAAAAATATGCATGCTTTGCTAAAAAAGCCAATAGTTAGTTAATCATAATTCATATTCCGTAAATAAAAATACTGTATACATTTCTTTCATGAAATAAAATTTTGATTGACTGACTGTGTCCTTGTAATAGCATCTTGAGCACTTTGAACATTGCCAAGTACCACATTCTTGTCATTCTTGTATTCATAGACAAATTCTATACCTGTACATTAGACCAAATTCTTGTTATTATGAGTTTGAGTATTCAAATTATATTGAAAGTTTAAACGAATAAAATAACATAACAAATAATTCGAATCAAACAATGAAATGAATAATTCGATAAAACGAATAATTCGAATTAAAACAAAATAAAACAAGTAATTCAAATAATTTGAATAAAACGATTAATTTGAATAACTGATAAAACAATTAAAACGAGTGATTTGAATAAACGAATAAAATGACGTAAATCAAATAATTCGAATTAGATTGAGCTGCATTACGAATAATCCGAATAAGAATTTGTATTACGAGTAGAAACTCTGTCATTTATTGAGGCAATGAATTTTGTCTGTATATATTCTTTTTTTTAATTATGATAATAAAATAATATTTAACAAATTAAATGCTTTTATTTTTAAAAAATTCAAACAGTCTTTGATACCTAAGACCAGATCATTAACATACCTATTGATTGGTTGCAAAACTAACACCGTTGTATATAAAAGGAAATACGATTGAAAAATTGAATGTAATTTAATTAATTAACATATATAATAATTAATTTGTAAAGAATATTCAGTTCAGTTCAGTTCAGTTACGATACGAATCACCACGAATATTCTAAACATCCTATTTCTCAACTTTAGTAAACTGAATTTTTGGGGAAGGATGAGATCAAAATCAAAGGGTAAAACTTTGTGATGAGTCGTTTTTTTTTCTTTGCTGCGCTGGCTTGAAATGATTTTGCAAATTGATTTAAAAACAAAAATATTTTCATTTTCCAAAAATAAATGGTTGTGGTTATTTTTACATCGCCATGTCATGCAAATTCCCGTTTATATCTATTTGGCAACCGAAAAATTCTCTAGTTTTGTTCAAAACGTCAGGGTGAGCGACCGAAAGGAAATCAAGTTTTGCTTTAGATGTTTTTTGCGTGGTGTCAACCATTAGATCTTTGTATTGTTCTGACGTTTCGGACCGTTTGAACTTATCAAGCCTTTACCTCGGATCAAAAACCTGTCATGCAACGTGTTATATTTCCGGGTCACGAGACCAGGATTCAAAAACATTATTTTCATGTTATTATTATTATTGGTCAATTCAATGATCGATAAACAATATGTACAAATTTTGACCATTTGAGGGATAGTGGATGATCTGGAGAAACAAATAAAAAATCCATTGATTAGTCTTTGCAAAGAATTTTAATTAAGAAAAAAAAGCTTAGTTGATTTTTTCTTAACAATCAAAATTCGTAAATAACTTTGATATTTACATGAAGTTTATTATTATATAGCGATAGACTTGAAAAAAAGATCCAATTGCCTTTAATCTGGGTTGAATAAATAAACACGAGGAAGAGATCAGGACAAAAAGATCTTTTTTTTTTTAATTAGAAAAAAAGCTTGGTTGATTTTTTTGACAATCTAAATTCGTAAATAACTTTCGATTCACATGAGGGTTCTTTTTTGCAAAGGATCTTTTATTAAATTTTGCTCAACGCAACGAATAAAAATTATGACTGGCTAATGTTGATGCTCCAAACGAATGTATAGACACCTCACATTTGAATGTAACGTGCAAAGCTGAATCATATATAGAATATCACTTCAACACTACGTACCTCGACTCTCAAATTCGAATTCAACGTAAAAAGCACCGTTTTTTGCATTTTTTGGGAGGTAGCAGGTCTATTTATATATGTTTTGTGGTGGTAATTTATTAGACTACTCGATCAATGCACCATCTGGCCATGAAATAATCCATTTTTATTAAATACTGCATCATTAATCATGAATATATGATAATATGCGATACTTCTCATCTAGTGCTAATTTGATGCTCCGAACTAATGTTGTTTGACGAAATGTTGCCACAGTTATAAAATTGCTACGTCAAATTCGCTGCCATTAAGTCAAAATGATGCAAGTAAAATTGCTTTAAAGGAGAATAAAATATAAAAGCTCACAAAAAAATCTTATAAATATATTTCCGAGGTATTTTTTTCTTATAAATCCTTTGTTTCATGAGTTGTTCCCAAAAAGTTAAGCTTTTCTTTTGCCGAGTATAAATTCAGTTCCTACACACTCATTTTACTACCAAATCCAAACATTCCTTGCATTAATATTGATAATGTGATGATAAAATCATCGATTAGGGTTTATGTTCAAGGGTCAACTAATTTTAGTGTATCAAATGAAAATTTACACAAGAACCTTTTATAATTGATTGATCAAGTTACTTTGCATCTTTATCTTTTATCCTTATTGTTGTGGAAATTTCATTGGGATAACTTCTAGTCCTCGTAGAGGAAAATAATAAAATAAAACTCTGATATAATCATTATTTTTATTAAATAAAATTAATCATTAATAAACTTTTAAAAATAAAAATATTGTCTTTATTTTTTTTTGTTTTAAAGCGCTTTGATAAAAAAACAGTTAGTGCCTGTAAAAGGTAGCGATTGTGGAGCTTTGGTAAAAGCCACGTTTATTTGCTTTAGTAGCAAGCAAAGCAAGGTTAGGACTAACTAGCGAGTGTTAACAATGTTTGGTAACGTAATTTGCTTTAGTGAGCAAGCAAAGGTTAATTCGGAAATACTGTTAGTTAAACAAGCTACTTGAATTTTTTTGCAGGTAAACCAAAGCGAGTTTGCAATCGGCCAATAAATGTAAACAAGGGTAAACAACTGAAACAAATCGAACAAAGGGACTTTATAGTATTGTGACTTCTAAAGGTTTAATATTCAATGATAACTACAATAAATGGAGTTATAATCGAATTCTTTTCACAAAAGCTGTCTTAACACCAAGTTTTATCAGACGAAATATCAAGGTCACTCAATCATTATTTTTGGAAATGGAAGAATATTGGAAGGATTTGGATCAACGGGATGGTGAAATCAATATGTTGGATTGGGTTCTAAGATTTTTTGCTGAGGTTATTATATTGACAACAACAAATAAAAAATCTGACACTCTAAATAATTATCATAAAGTTTTGTGTGCACCTGATAAAAATTCTGAAACAGAAACCCTAATTTATCATATCAGAACTATGCTTAATGGGATGGAATTTTTTATGATGACACCTATGTTTTTACATGTTTTGCCAGGTTATAATAGTTCTTCCAAAAAAATCCTTCACAGCTTTGATTGGACAAGGAAACATTACCTGGCAAATTTGATTAAAGAACGTAGAAATGAAATTGAAAAAACACCAATTGATCAAGAATTGACTCCTGATATGTTGACCTTGATGTTAACATTTAATACACCACGTGATAAATCTCAAGGTGATAATCAACAACCTCTTGAACCAATGACTGATGAAGACATATGTGAAAATATTATGGAAGCTATTTTAGGTGGAATTGAAGGTGTAAGTAGATAATGTTTGTGGTGGTGGTGGTATTGAATGATTGATTATTGAGTTATTGGATTATAATAATAATTAAATTTTCAAATTTTTAGATTGCAAGTGGAACTTGTTTCATTATTTACTATGTTTGTCACAACCCTGAAGTAAAACAGCATGTTATTGAAGAAATTCAAAAGGTCATTGATTTAAATTCAGACATTGGCATTGAAGATTTGCATAAATTACATTATTGTGAAGCTGTAATTAAAGAAGGTTAAAAACAAAATTTACTTTTCAATTAATCAAAAAAATTCACATTATATTAATATTAATTAAATATATTATTTTGCAAA
>CAUDNR010004053.1:48949-71461 GCA_958430865.1 Entrophospora sp. SA101
ATACACAAAAAATGAATTTAACAATATTAAGAAAATATTTTAATGAAACGAAAGATTGCTAAATACAGAATACCTTTATGATGTAAAAATTTATGTTGGTATAGAACCAAATATTAAAGAAGTTCATGCACATTCATCAATCATATGTGCTCATTGTCCTTTTTTTCAAAATGCTTTTATTTTAAAAGATTTTTAAAATTGAATTGGAAGATTTTACTGGAGTTGGTGTATTGCAATTATTGATTGCAGCTGATGAACTTGGTCTTGAGTTATTTTGTGAATACACAATGAAGTACTTTATCAAAAAACACAAGGATTACATTAAAGAAAATCCAGTTAAAATCCTAAGATCAATCTACTCTGATGAAGAAAAATTTAAAGAATTGAAAATATTTGCTTGGAAAAATTTTGTAGTTATGGTGAAAAATTATTCCAGTCAAGTGAATTGGAACTGTTGGAAAAACCAGTTTTAATAGCTATACTTGAAAGAGATGATTTTAATGTTGATGAAATAATTATTTGGGAAGGTATTCTTAAATGGGGATTAGCCAAGCATCCAGAAATTAACAATATTAATTATGTTAAAGTTTGGTCAAAGCAAAATTTTACTGATTTGGGGAACACATTAAAGGATTTAATTTTATTAACCAGATTTAAAGACATTTCTAATAAGGATTTTCGTTCCAAAATTATGCCTTATAAGAAGCTTTTCCTAAGGATTTATGGGAAATTCTTTTAGACTATTATGTAGCTTCTGATGAACAACAAACCTTAAATTTGCTACCATCAAGACAACCAAAACTTGAATCAGCAACAATTAATCAAAATCTTACATTGCTTTTTGCAAGTTGGATTGATCGAAAAAATTCACCATATAATTCATCAAGAGATGTCAAATATAAATTTGAGCTTTTATATAATAGTAGTAGAGATGGTTTAAATCCAACAGCATTTCGTCAAAAATGTGGTAATATCAAAAAAACTCTTGTAATTGCAAAAATACAAAATTCAGATCAATTAGTTGGTGGTTATAATCCACTTGATTGGAATCTAATTTTTTTTTTAGCCAAAAACGCCAATGCAAAAGAACAACTGATAGTTTTATATTTAATATATGCAGTAGAAATGATATTAACACAGCACAATTAAGTTATGTTATTAATAGTGAATATGCAATTTGTTGTGGTAAAACTTATTTACCGTTTTTTGGTATGGATGTTAGATTTGTTTCAAATGGTATTATTGTTGTTGATCCAACGTCTTATAATAACATCAATATAGTAGATGGTAGTAAATTTGATGAATTGGAAATTTATCAAATAGTTAATAAATAAATATTAAAAAATTCAAAAATACCAAAGTCTAATCATTATCAATAGAATTCATTTATATATTTATTTATATATGTTTGGTACAAATGACTGTGCCGCGTAAACGGAATATGAGATTTTCTTTGGAGAAAAAACAGTTTCAGTTCAGAATGAGTTTCGAAATAAACAACAAAACTATTATAGAGAAGTAGAAGTAATTGTGCCGTTGCAAGTAGCTATAGGATAAAACACTATTATACATAATTTGATAAACTTTAGCCATTTAAGAATGTAACCTCTGATATAATTGTCCGGTTTAACCGCGGTTTGGTTTACACATTTCAAACCACAGTATAATTGTTTAGGTTGAACCATGGTTAAGCCCCAGTTTGAAACTGAAACTGATTATATATACACGTTACATTCCTTAAGTTATAATTAATTTTTATTGGTCGGACCAACTGATAGTGACCCTTTATAGGTAGCGTTTTTATTGATTGAATTTTGAATTTTCAATAATGTAATAGTCGTTTTTCAAAAATATAAATATGTATTATTACTCTTACCACTATTGTTACTGCCATTATCAATTTTAACAAAATTAAGTTATGTTCCTTAAAAAAATTTTTTTCGCAAGAATATCAAGTTCAAAGTAACAAAAGAGTTGATAATGCCCATCACTTCAACTTCATTTGTTCAAGCTTTTGATACAATAATTCAATTTGAATACATGACATTACACTTATACCTCATCATCATCACCATCATCACCATCATCATCATCATCATCATCATCATCATCGTTCAAATTCCTAATTATTCACGAATCATTAGAACTACTTCAAAAGTAGATGAATATTTTATGAAATTCAGAAGTGCCGTCCACATATAGTGGGATTGGAAAAACTTCAACTGATACCATATCTGATGAAGATGATAGTAGTGATGTTTAAAATAGCTTTAATTGTTGGAACGAACAATTTTTTTTTTTTCATTTATTTATAAACTTGGGTTTGAACCACGGTTCAAACCACAATAGTAAACTGCTGGTCAGTGTGGTTCACTAGTCAAACTGGCAGCTTATAAATCGAACCATTACATCCCTATTTACAAGTACACCCACACAAGATTTCATCTTGGAATAAAAAATTCCAAGCATGAATATCCGGAATGTGCAAAACTTTTTGTCAAAATAGTGATCTGCTAGTTTACACAAGATGCTGCCAGTTATCTGAGTATGTTTGAAGCACGCGCTCAAGAAAATTGCTTATATGACTCTTATTTATCATCTTAATATAATGCCACCAATATGTTTTTTTCTACACTAAATGGAAATATATCGCAAGATACATTTGAACCCATTTGATGATTCAAATGAAATTATCATCGCATATGATATTTCAAATGATAATTCACGTTAAAATTTAAAAGATTTCACGTGATTCAACAGCTAGGGGCACCCAATAATCACTATCAGGTTAAATTGGTAGTTATACTAAGGCTGAAGGCCTGGACGAAATTGTCAACAATTATTACCAGTTCACAGGATAGATAATTTCTAAAGATGTGCAATCATCTTTTTTTTATTAAATACACTTTATATACAAGCAAACACACGAAATTATAACTTTTATTTGCATGGGCTTTTGGGTCATTTTTCACTTTACACAAACACATACAATATAAACTCGCGAACACTTTTTTAGTGCAATAACTGCCGTCTGGCTTGAAGCAATATGAAGTTTTCGAAGCAGATCGCAACTTTTGGTCACTGGCATTTGCCAACCTAAATGGTGTTAAAATCTATTTATTACATACACAACATTTAAGTTTAACCCTAAGGGCATAAAGCGTAAACTAGAAATTTCAATTAATGGAAACACACCTTGCCAAATATAGGGTAACTAGTAATATGGGCAATAAATGTCGCCCATCTTTTTTATTAAAACTCTTTTTATAATTAATATATTATATATATATACTAGCACATGTTTGGAGAAAAAATATAAAATATATATGGAAAATAGAGGGAGGCCAACGAATCTATGCCAAAAGGAACGCAATCGATATTAATAATAGAGGAGGACCAACGATTTCATGCCGAATGACTCTATTATTGAATTAGAATGACCGTAATATTAGAGTAAAAGAATTCAAATTCTTGTTGAAGGTCACCACCCCTGTGTCTTGACTTAGGAGTTGGGTTTTTGATGAAGAAAACCTCGCCTTAAATTAAATGAACCAACGATTTCATGCCGAATAACTATTATTAATTTTGAATAACCGTCAATAATTGAATTACTTAGCGAGTAAAAGAATCAATTTCTTACAAGACATGTGCGCAACAACACCAAACAAACAATGCAATTAGGCAGTGTCCCAACCACGCACTACACTTGTCCACGGCATCCGACATTTATCCGTGGTCCAGTAGTGTCAAACGCCACTACTTTAACATAATTAAAACCAACCTATTCTTCTTAGACTCATCACAACTGAACTAACAACGCAAAAAGTAGGCAGTGTCCCAACCACGCACTACCCTTGACCACGGCATCCAATATTTACCCGTGGTCCAGTAGTGTCAAACGCCACTACTTTAACATAATTAAAACCAACCTATTCTTCTTAGACTCATCATCATAACTGAACTAACAACTCAAAAAGTAAGCAGTGCCCAACCACGCACAAACAAGCAAATAGGCAGTGCCCCAACCACGCACAACCCTGTCCACGGCATCCAATATTTTTATCCATGGTCCATAACTGGGGGAGTGCCCCCAGGCCCGCGTCCCAAACAAGCAAGCGATCAAGCAAGCAAGCGATCAAGCAAGCAAGCAATCAAACAAGCAAGAGGAAGTGCTCCATCCACCGCACAACCCTGTCCGCGGCTACCGATATTTTTCCGCGTTCCAAACAAGCAAGCAAGTAGGAAGTGCCCCGACCACGCACAACCCTGTCCACGGCATCCGACATTTATCCATGGTCCAAACAAGCAAGCAAGTAGGAAGCAAGTAGGAAGTGCCCCGACCACGCACAACCTTGTCCACAGCATCCAAAATTTATCCATGGTCCAAACAAGCAAGCAAGTAGGAAGTGCCCAACCACGCTCCAAACAAGCAAGCAGGTAGGAAGTGCCCCAACCACCGCACAACCCTGTCCATGGCAACCAATATTTAACCGTGGTCCAAACAAGCAAGCAAGCAAGAGGAAGTGCCCCAACCACGCACAACCCTGTACGCGGCCACCACTATTTATCCGCGCTCCAAACAAGCAAGCAAGTAGGAAGTGCCCCAACGCACGCACAACCCTGTCCACGGCACCCAATATTCTACTGTGGTCCACGAGTAATGTCCACATCCCCACACTCAAGTAATATTTACACTGAATGCAATTGCATATTTTTGTATAATTTTTATTGAGTAAATGAATGCAGAGTAAATTTTTAATTTTGATTACTATTATTGCTAAATCGTTAAAATTGAAGACTTGCATCATTCAATAACAGATAATAGCTAATTACATGAATTTTATTAGTCTCCGACTAATGTTAAACAACCACTCAAAAATTTTGGAAAAGAAAAAAAAATTTTAAATCAAATTAATTAATTTGACTTCAATATTTCTTTTCTTTTCTATAATAGTACGATCCTACTTTACAGAATAATGACAGGTTTCCCGATTCAAAAAGTTTATCCATAGAGTAAAGTTTACCCAATTCGTATAAATTTCGACATCATTTCGTCATCATTTCGTCATCATTTTGCCATCATATTGCTACTATTCATTTTTTTTAATGATAGCTGTTTTGTGTAACACATCCGTGTCATTTTTCTACTATATATAATAATAACTATTACTATTACTATATGTGAAAATAAATTTCGAAATGAAACTTTTTCAAAAATCTCGTTATTTTTATAATAAAATGAGAATACTCCATTAAAGTTCTCTAATGAATACCTTTTCATATCGAAAGGTCTTCTCTACATGAATTCACGGCTATTCAAAAACAGTATTACTTTTTCACTTCAAAGCTCAGATTATTTCTCAATATCGCTTTAAAAGACTTGATAGTAAATAAGAAGGTGTATAATACACTAAGCTTTCATATGGTCATTATTTTATGGATCTGATTGTAAAATATATTTAATGAGCGCTTTATCAATTATTCAAATAATTATATAGGCGGGCTTGGTAGAAGTGAGTGTTAAAGTCAAGATCTATTTGCAAATAAAGTTTCCAAAATGAACGTTTATTATTATAGGCGGGTTTGATCAAAGTAAGTCTTAAAGTCGAGATCCACGAAGCTTTTTGTAAAATATATTTAATTAGCATTTTATTATTAACAATTATTCAATAACTATATAGGCGGGTTTGATCAGTCAAGATCTATATAATTAGATTGTTATTAGTTAATAATGGAATTTTATTACATGCAAAAAAAAAATTTTTGTAAATTTTGTTTTATTAAATAAATTTGTTTGATTTTTTCATACATCGTTCGTGTTTCCTCTTGATCGTATATCTTAAATTGGTCGCGTTTACAATCATTTTGACATTCGTTATATTAAGGTTATTTTGATTATATCGAGAGATATGGTCAAGAGAAGAGTTAGGAAGAGAGTTATTCTTCAACCAAGTCGAAAACCAACCCTTTAAATACATTTTCGAGTAGTACGATTTAATTTATTAGACTATTTCAAATGGTTGCTTCCAACTTCTTAAATTCGAACCATTTGTTAACGAAACAACTGTTGGTGAAATGATTGTTGACAAAATGAATCATGTATTTTTATTATTGCTACGAAACACTCGGCGCAGTGGTATTTTTATTTTCTGACCATCTTGTATAACGTTGTATAATGATAAATGATTTCATGGTTTGAATGTGCTCACCATCTGTAAACTTGATTGCTTGAAGATGGACAGGGATGTCGTAGAGGAATTTCTCTACGAAAAAACGAAAAAAAATCTGGGGACGGCCATCCTATTTGTATTTTTTTGATTAATAAAATAGACTATTGTCTTGACCTGAGTGATGTCGTTGTGTGAGTAAAAGACACGAAGCTCACTGTCACGTTTTCGTTTAAAAACTTGTTAGAAAACAACAAAATCAAATCCGATGCAACATTCAGGATTAATTGTGAATGATTTTATCTATAAAAAGGAATTTGCAGTTTCACGAAGTTGGTTGCATCGTGATAAATCCTCTTTTCTCTATTAATCATGATGTGATCATGCTGGGAGAAGTCAACATGGCATGTTGATGTTGATATTGAGGAGATATTGAAAATCAACTTGTTAAACTTGATTTTTGGAGAAGGAATTTCTATTTTCGAGAGATGTTAAATTGCAGATTAATTTTCTTTCCAAGGTCGTAAAACCTTTCTACTTTCAATGACACCTGTTAACCTTCCGTTTTTTCTCTTGCTAGTCTTTTTAACTTTTGCTTGATTTTCTCTGCTATCTTCTTTCGTGTTGAAATCAACATGAATTTATTTAATAATTATTTACAAAATAAGAAAAAATGTATATACATGTTTTTTTTTGTCATGAAAGACAAAAAATGCATTATTTATCTATTATACCGAGATAAAATCGTTATATTCTAAGAACTATTTATCGGAGATCTTTGCAAACAATTACTTTTTCGATTAATAAAACTAATAATTTCTTTGAAAACCATTACTTTTTTGATGTGGCTCACATAAACCAATCCATTCCTTTCTAAAATTTGTTATTAATGATTGTGTGATAATCACACAAACTCGCAGCAACCTCTTATCACATTAATGAATCAAGCTTTCTTAATTAAATCAAGTATATCGATTTAAAAAATTAAAATGCTAATATTCATTATTTACCGAAAAAACTAGTAATGTTTGTTTGTATTGATTTTGAATATTATATGATTTAATGATTTTAAACCTTTAATTTATTATGATCTGCTTGTATATTATTTTGTTCAAGAAAGTCAAAAGCAGGCTCAAAAGCTTTTACAGTTTCATTTATTGAAACATTAGGAATAGTCGTGTACTACTTACAATAACATCCTCCTCCTCTCAATTTCCTTAAGAATTAAGAATTCCCTCTTCAGTTGGCATTTCATTATTTTCATCATTATATACAAAATTTTGAGAATTATTCGTATAAAATCATTATTTAGAAATATGGAAATTTTTGATATTTAGTAATGCATTTAGAAATTTGAGAATTATTTATGTAAATCATTTAGAAATATTGTTTAATGAATAATTAGATTTATTTTATTTTATTTGTATTCACATCATGTAATAGTGATACATATCTTTTACGTCCTTCTGGGTTTATTTTTATGTTGTCATTTCGGCAACATTTTTGTTTCATAAAATAAAGCAAGGTTCTATGAGACCATGATTAATCTGTAACATACATGAGTGTTAATTGCTATAAATAAAAATTCACGCGCGTGAAGATTCTTCATGCCGATAACTTTTTGCAAATTCAAAAATTTCAAACAATTATTAACAGAACAAATTTCTATACCATTTATGATACCTTTTTCAAGACAAGCATGATGAAATATATGACCACATGGTAGAGTGGTAAATGGCTTTTTTATTAAACTCAAAAATAATTCTGTCCACAATATCTCCTGGGGAGGTATTTTTAAGAATATTTAATGCAAGGATTTTGAGGTTAGAAAGAGACATATTATCAACAGTTATAACCAGATATCATTTCCCGCACAACCTCACCTGTTTTTATAATGCATTAGCTTGTACTTGCACCCATATGCCTGCTTGAAATTATTACAAGACTTCATTCCGTATGGGAAAACTGAAATTTCATTTTGGTTAAAAAATTATTTTCCTTACTGTCAAATTTAGATATGATTGTCGAGTATTAGTCTAAATTAGTAATGATAGTCGAAAATTAGTCTAAATTTAGCAATGATCCTAGTGTTCAAATTCCTTATGAACATACAATTTTAAAAATGAATAGAACAATAAATAAATTTTTTTGAAAAAATCTCTCTATTACATTAAACTAATAGAGCCATTTTTTTAAAAAGTAGGACTATGGTTGCTTGCCAAAACTCCTCTGGAAATCAATTGGCAGAATTTTGACATGATACACCCTATTGTTTATTAGAGTTTTGGCAGAGTTTCACATTTGAGGGTTTTGACAATTAGCAGAGTTTCAGCAGTCATTAATAGGTTTTAGCAAGCAACTTTAGGCAGTGTTGGCATTTTTATATGTCCAATTAATTTCCAATTGGATTTGTCTTGTCCAATTGTCTAATCCAAATCCAATTGGCACAGTAGCTATTTGGACATTGGCATGTCCAAATATTTGTGAGACATTTTAAATTTCTAAATTTTAACATGATATAAAATATAATGTTTATTTGGAATTAGAACAATGAGAAATAAGCCTCATTCTTAAATTAATGATTTTTTTGTTTCTTTATTTTGTTTTTATCTCAGGTAATAACAATATATCTAATGCATCCACATTAATGTCAATATCATCAACAACATTGCTAAATAAAAACATCATAAATTTGTCTTTGGATTCTTTCAAAGCAATAATACTAATAATATAATATTGTTACCGGAATTAGATTTGGACGCTCTTTTGGCTGTAATTAACTAATTCCGAAATTCTTGATTTTATTTTTATTTTATAACCTTTATTTTATTAATTTAGTATTATTTTATCTGTATTTCGTAATACGTTTTATTTTTAATTTTATTTAACTTATTTAAGAAAGAATCGTCTTTCCAATATTTCAATATTGTGATATCCGCGCAATTTTCAAATATCGTCTCAATTTTGAGATATTATTGCAATATTGAAATACCTTCTCAATATCGAACAGATATTGCAATATTGAAATAACTTTTCAATATTGAGCGGATATCTTAATTTTGAGATATTAGAATTTCTAATTAATTGAATTGTATATAAAGAACTCAATTTCGACCTACTGTAAAAATAACTTTGTGATAAGATAATTAGTTTCGACTAAAGAAGACTTTGTTACAAGTTAATTAGTTTTGACTAAGGAATAACTTTGTGATAAGTTAATTAGTTTCGACTAAGGAAAACTTTCTAACAAGTTAATTAGTTTTGACTAAGAAAAACTAAATAAATAAAATAATAAATATTTTATTTTATTTAAAACTTTTATCTTTTTTAAACAAAATTATTTGTTAATCCAAAATCAATTTGTTGATAACCTATTCATTCTGATCCATACAAATACAAAAATAATTGTTATCACTAATCAAAACAAACTCTCCCAAATTTAATTGGTGACAATATTTTATTTTATTTAAAGCTAGCCAATATTTTATTCTTCATTTATTGATATTAATTAATCTCTATCTATTTCACATTGGTTATTTATTGCATAAATCAATTTTCTTTTTAATTCTGCTTCTTCATTATTTGGTGGAACTATAATACAGTTATGACATGTTCTACCAACTGGATAATAATGTTCTTCTTCAGTTGGAAATGCATCAAGATTAAGCCCTAATACCTCCCATCCACCAATTGGGAATCTTGTGCTACCTGTTGCAAATCTTAATAGTTGCTTACGATCTTTCATGTCCAGATTACTCATAATCCTTAACACCATCATATAGTCCCTATCACTTATTGGTGATTGATTTTTTTTTTGAATGTATTTCTTTAATGTATCTAATTTCCAATCTTCTTTTGTTCTACCACAAAAGAAATATGTAAACTCAGCTGGTGTTGGTGTTAAATATTTAAGATATTTGAATGGAAATAAATGTTCAAATCCTGTTTTATACCAATTTATTTGTCTATTTACACCTTTATTAAAAAAATATTCTATGAAAATATTTTGAAAATTTGCTGCTGTTTTATCTGTTTCCTCCTCAAAATTAATCTCACAAAATGCTGGTGGTGATGGTATATAAAAATCTGGCCATTCATCTGTTGAATTGATCATTTTTAATTGCATGACCAATGGCTCATATAATCCTTCTATTTCATCAATACCATAATCATATTTTACATTTTCATTTAAATCTTTTAATAATAATGTTAAAAAAATTTTGCTCATGTTTAAATCCACTATACAATTATTAAATAAACCAACAGATGTAAGTGCACCCAATAATTTAAAATTATTTAAAAGTTTACTATGCCCATCATTATCAGTATCATTATCTTCATCAAAACCATCACCATCAACATTTTCATTAATTTCTCTCATATCTTCTCCAATTAATGTAGGATATAATCCTGATTTGTAGGGTTGTACATATTCACCTTCATATGCTACTGAACTATTGTTGATCCACATTTTTTTATTTTTCTTGAAAAATTCTTCTGATAAAATTGTAAAAAAATCACGAGTAACTCCAAGACCTACTCCTCCTAATCCTTTGAATTTAATTTTAATTTTGTGTGAAAGACTGGCTGTCTTTTCAAGTTGTTTCAATGCCCAATCAAACACCTTTTCACGTGTTTGGATCTCTTTATCTTTCCAAACTGGCAACAATCTTTTAATAATATTAAATTCCCATTTAGAAAATCCTGATATATCTTGATCTCGTTCATTATACATACGTATACCAAAAACCTGTGCCTTAAATAACTTTAATTGATTTCTTCCAGAAACTAAAAATCGGTAGTCATGAAAAACAGAATACACCCAAAGAGGATATACTCCTGTCAAAATTGCTATTGGTTTTTTTAATTTCTCATTCAAAACCTCATCCATGTTTTTAAAAATAAACAAATTGCTCTGATAATTTTCACCTTCAATCATATTAACATACAGCCAGTGTAATAGTTTTAAAAGCTCCAATGTTGACTTGTTGTTTTCAATAACCTTACAGTCAAGTGTAGGTGGTAGGTTTGGATCAACAGTATATGGTTCATTTGAATATTTTAATTCAATCTCATACTGTTGATTTAAATTCCACTTAGAATTGGTCATCATATACCAGTGGATTGCTGCATAAATTGTTGTATCAAGTGGAATACGTTGATCTCCAATATAAAATTGCCAATGTGTTTCTTTATAAGAAAAAAAGTCATTGCTTTGATGCTGACCATCTGATGATGATGAAATGGTACTTGTGGCATCATCATCATGATTGTGAAATTCTGTTGTTTCATCATAAAATATATTATTTTCATGTTCAATCCCATATCTATCACTATAGAATAGTTCTTCTACATGTTCAATAAGATCAAATTCTTCATCAGTATACTCACCATTTTCATCAGCATGGCCAAATCCAATTCTTTCCTGCTCAATAACCTCATCATAACTTCTTTCGCCATTTTCATTATCATTATCATTATCATTATCATTATCATTACCATTACCATTTTCAATTTCATGGTCACCTGTATATTCACCCTCATCATCTTCATTCTCATTATTGTTATTATCATTATCATTATTATTGTTATTATTATTATTATTGTTGTTGCTGCTGCTGCTGCTGCTGTTATTATTGTTGTTGTTGTTATTATCATCATTAGTGTTTATTTGTGAACCAGAAAGTTCCAATCTGTTTTGATCTGCAAATAATTCATTAAGTTCTTCATGATCTTCCTCATTGTCATCATCTTCTTCTTGTTCTTCCCTACCCCCTTCAAGACCAAAATTTTGTTGTCCATTAGTAAGTGATTCATTTAAACCATCCTCATCCTCCTCATCATCATGCTCATGTTGCTCTTGTGGATTATTGTGTTGTTGCTCCAGCTGCTGTTGTTGTATTAATTGATGTATATTATAAATTTCTTCTGAATCATCATCATCATCATCATCATCATCATCATCATCTATTTGCTCATGTACTGTAAATAGGTCTCTTGAGTTTCTTATATCATTATTTCTTGTTAGAATATTTGCTCCAATATCACATAGACAATTTTGATCATCAAGCTTTATTCGATTGGCCAATTCTCTAAATCTAGTAAATAATTTTGTAGTAATTTCAAGTTTTTTGTTTTCCTGATATTTTAATTTTAATCCAATATTTCCAGTAACTATTGTTTTAAGGTCTGGTCTAAGAGAGTTTGAGGATTGTTGTGATATGAATGGTGGTGGTTCAGTACCATCAGCTCTAAAATGTTGATAAATAGATGACAATATATCTGAATAGGTATAACTAGCATCATCATCATCATCATCACCATTATAATCATTTATTTGTTGTTGATCCAACATGTCCTCTGACAAATCAATACAATCATAATAGTTTTTCTTCTCCATAAAATATAATAATGTTATAACAATTTTTTTGAAAGGTGCTTTCCGCATATTAACTTCATTCAAAGGTTTAATAAATACTTTTGTAAATATAGATTGATTTTTAGGATTTTTAAGACATGATAATAACTTTTCAAAAAAATTAAGCTCTTTTAGAACCAAATATGATACATTTGTATCCAAAAGAAAATTATATAATTCTACTAATTTACTTTCAAAATCCGTAGTAAGTTCATTTACAATCTTTTCTAATATAAGATGGCTAACTGGCTGTTGTTGTTTTTGATGCTGTTGCATTTGTCGCATCCTCTTGGAAGAACTTGTTAATAATGGGATGATTGTTATAGGTCTTCTGCCAGTACTGCTGCTGCTACTACTACTATTATTACTACTATCACCAGCATCTTGTCCACGAATTATTTGGTTATTTGTGGTGTAAGTATTACTGTTGCTATTGTTGTTATTATTATCAGGTCTTCTTTTTCTCAAGCCATCTTTATAATCTGGAGTTGTTAATCGAGCTCTTAGGCCATAACGAGGGGCCTTGTCAGTGTTGTCAGTGAGGTCAGTGAGGTCACTCATTCTTTTAGACTTTCGTAAAAAAAAAATATATCAGTAACATGTCAGCTATGAGCATGATTGAAAATCCATTTGATTGGCTGATCGTCACACGAAATTTTGTACCAATTTCATTGATTATAAAAGTTTACTAATAAACTTTTTTCAACAAATATAAAAATAAAAATTGCATCTTCTCCTTCAAAGCAAAAGATACAAATATGAAATTAAAGAAAAATTGTAATAAATGTGATGCTGAACATGACGACAGAGAGTTTTTTTTTTAATTTTATTAGTAAGTTATCCAAAATGCTAAAAATACTGTTAAACTTTGAAACGTATAGGCTCGATAACCAAACAAGTTAGAATAAAAAAATTTCACAATTTTTTTGCTGTGATTCAAAGAATAGCCTGACAGAGAGTTTTTTTAAAAATTATTAATTGAATAAGGATTTATATATATATATATAATTTTCGATTTTTTTTTTGATAATCATTTCCTTTTGAAGAAAATTCTTAATCATTATTTTCTCGCAATTAAGGAGTAAAGGTTCTGAGGAATTAGTTTTCATTTTTTTTGACTGCATGTGTATTATGAATTAGTCTTTTTCTTTTATTGGCTTCGGCATTTTATTAAACTAGAAGACTTTTACAAATTTGACTTATTCAAATTCTAAATATTTTTTTATTTAAACTTGGATATTTTATTTTTTACGATTCTTACAATTATTATTATTATTATTATTATTATTATTATTACAGTCAAGTATTTTACCAAATTTGGAAATCGAATCTAGAAAAATTGTAACCCCCTTGTTGATCAATTCATATATGTTACAAACGATTTAACGTGCTTTGTGAAAATAAAATTTTTAAAAAAATTCTAATAATAATAATCAAAATAAATTATTCTGAATATATATTTTAAGAATCCACCAGGATCCATGCAACTTTACACACTAGTTTTTTTTTAATACATAGGAGAATTATCGGCTTAAAATCCTTTTTTTTAATTTTCAACAGTTAGTAACATAAATGTTGGACCATTATGTTTGTATGAAGAAAGCCAGCTGACGCCATGTTGGTGCAAATCTTATTATTAAGTATATTCAGAATCACCATTACTATATTTATTCATAACAATATATTTTTATCTAGGCTTTATTTATTTAAAGGTACACGTAGTTTAAGGATACCGACTGCAACTTTGATGATGGTTTTGACCACCTTTACATCATATAAAAATGATTGCAACACCTAGCAACTACTTTGTTGGATTGCAGCATGGAGCACTAAAGTAGTTCGGTATGGAAATGTAAGCATAAAACTCCAAATAAATTATTTTGTATTATTTACAATGGTGGCTATTGATTTCAATATATTAGAACTATTATAATTATTATTCATTTTTATTATATGGATTTGAAATTTATGTATCCTTTATTTATTATTTAACAGAATTATATTTCCGATGATATTATTTTAAATTCTATTTTTAAAGATAAAATGAAGGAATAAAATCATTATTAAAATATGCTATATATTGGTTAAATAGCATCTCTGGCATTGCTTGACCTTGGATAAGCTTGTAGAAAAGTTAAAAATGCACATATTGTATAATTTTGGAAATTATATGACCAATTAATAAAACCCCCGCCATGTTTTTCTTGTTTTTTTTTCCTTTAAAGATTATTTATTTTTTCAACGAAAAGATCTGCACAGGATTTAGCCAATTAGAATTTCCTTTCATAACGTCGATCATTACAGGGGATTATCCCTGATTGAATTTAGCCAATCAGAATTTCTTCTAGAATTTTTCATACCATCGATCATTACGGCATTTAGTATTTCCAAATTTGGTAAAATACTTGACCGTATTATGAAAAATTCTTTACGTTTTCTTTAAAAGGAAATGATTATCGAAAAAAAAATCGAAAAATTTAATAATAATAATAATAATAATAATAATAGTACTCGCTGACTGATTCATAGACGGATCATCAAGTAAATATTTTATTATTTTAAATTCCGGCAAATAAATACTTTTGGTTTATTAATTACCATATTGTTATTATTATTATTCAATAATATTTGCTATTTTAACGGATTAACCCGTTACCAATCTGGATGAAAAAAATCATAATGGATTCTTAACGGGTTCAAATAATAATAATATTCTTAACGGGTTCATAATAATAACGTTAACCCATTAACAATCCTGGGTTGTAATCGCAAATTTTATTTTTTCACTGCAAATGAACAACTGACAACTAATATGAAATGTCAATAATTACACCAGTAGTGTTGTTTGCAGCAGCCGTAATTATTACAGCAAACGATAGCCACCAATAGCTATTTGCGGCAATGATAGCTAGCAGGCCAGCCATTTACGACAAGTGCCTTTAGTCCTGAGAGGTGTCACTTTCACTATATGATGAAAAAGCGTTATCCATGCATTGATTGTGGCAAGCCAACTGGTTCTGCTTGTGGACATTGTGTGCTTTACATAAAGAGGATTTAATCTGAGAGTTTAGATTCTTTACATCAAAAGGTTAGGATTTGCCCAAGAGGTTAGACCTCATCCCCAGGAGGTTAGATTTTTTGGCCAAGATAAATTTGGGGATTTTTAGTATAACAAATAATAATGGTATGCTATTTAAGCTTGTTCGGCAAGCAATTCTGTTCATTGATATGAATGAAACGAACATCTATTCGCTCTGTTTTTGCTCCTTTTTAATGGCAGACAGGTATTATAAATATTTGTTAACCTATTTGATATCAAAATAAATAAGAATGGGTTCCACATATAAATATAATGATGACTTTTTGACATTGGGGATAATAGTAATGCAAATGATATATATAAAAATGACTTTGTCCCATGACCTATTCTTCTACTTTATGCAAAAACCAAAATGTGGTTCTTTCTCTTTGAATTTAAAACACAAGATATGGTTAAAAATAATAAGATTTTAGAAAAATATATTCTGAAACTGCAAGACAAATGTTGCTTCATAAATCCTGCTGCAAGCATTGCATTGTAAAGCATGCGGATGTTATGAAGCCATCAAACAAAATCCAGGCTTCTCAAATGTGCACATTCTTAATCCATCATTAATAGCCACTTTTAAATAATTACTTTGCAATGTTAGGCTTACACATTATTGTAAGCTGGACTTGTACTCAGTTAGTTACAGGTTCTTTATTTTTTTAAAGGAATTAAATTTGTGTAATAAAAAAAAGCGATACAAAATTACTATTCATGGTGGGAATTTGATTTTATTGGTTGTAAAATGTGACAAGATAAAATTTGGTCCAACATTAAAATCAAGAAAAAAAAAATATAAAAATAAGATTTATTTATATTCCGATTGCCATTAGCACCTCGTTCCCATGCCTTTAATGCGCCATTGCTATTTTAGAACTTTCGTGTAATTAACATTTTACTTTAAAATATAACGATAGTTACACGGTATCATTTCAAGATCGTCACCATGTGACAAATGTGATAAAACAAACTTATTCTTTACATCCACTTGTCTTTTTGTCTTTTGTAGTACATGTATATGAAAATTTATTATATATATATATTTTATATATATATATATATAATCTTGGAAATATAAAGGATACATTCTAATCTGGAACGAAATCAAATCAATCTAACTTCTCTTAATAGCAAAGACACTTATTTATTATGACCGCAATAGATAACAATTCTTCAGTTGTGACTGAGCCTACAAATAAACAAACAGAAATTAACGGAAACAATACTGCTATAGAGAACGATTCAAATGATAATTCTGAGAAACAAGAACAAACAAAAACAGCAACAACAACATCAACAACAACAAATTCAACGAATGTCAATGCTGGCTCTGTAGAGTATGCCTCTAATCCTAATCCTGGAACATCTTTACCTTTATCACCAATACCTAACTTTTATTATACGAACGGTGGAGCTCAAACTTACATAGACCAACAAACTGCCATCGCAGCCGAAGCCTACCAAGCTGCAATTGCAGCAGGATATGATCCAAGTGATCCAAATGCTTTTGCTGCTTATGGTCAATATGGAATGCATCCTCAATATTCACAATATTATCCTGCTGATTATGGCGTAGGGTATCCTGGAACGCCACCTCAAGGACAAACTTCTCCTTCTCTTCCACCCCAACCTTTAAGCCCCTATTTTACTGCTACAAGTCCGCCTATAGCTTATTATCCTACTTCACCACAAGTTGGGCCAACTGGTATTATACATTCACCTCCGATGCATCCCTATTTGTACACTCCTCAATCTCCTTATGGTGTTCACGCTCTTCACACTCTTTCACCAACTTTATCTCACACATCTTCTTCTGCTCCTAATTCCCCACCACCCCAATATTTACCTGGACCTGGAGTTCCCTCTCCAAAAGTTGGTCCTTTGAATAGTTCACGTAGTAGTACAAACCGTTCTCAACCAAATTATAATTATGTGAGAAGAAATTCAGCTTCTCAACAAGCATCCAATGGTCCTAATTTCAGCAACCCAACAAGGACTACAAATATTTACATTCGTGGATTACCACCTACCACAACCGACGATTCTTTACATACGACGTGTTCCGTGTAAGTTGTTTTATCTAAGTAGGAGTTTTTTGTGTTAATTTATTTGATATTGTAAATATATATATATATATATTTATATATTTATATAATTAATGGATAACATTTTAGGTACGGAAATATTACTTCTTCAAAAGCCATTATAGATCAAAAACAAGGTGATTGTAAAGGTTATGGCTTTGTGATGTATGAAACTGAAGATCAAGCAAAGCATGCAATTGAACAATTGACGCGATTGGGATTACAAGTCTCTTTCGCTAAGGTCGGTTATGTGAGTGCAATTTTATAATTTATATTTTTATTGGTTTTATAATAAATAAAATTTTTTTGATCATTTACTAAAAACTTTTTTTAAAACATATTTATATGTGTGATGATGATGATGATGATGATGATGATGATGATAAACGACTACTATATATACAACATTATATTGACCATGTGTTTGGTAAAAAAAAATTTTTTTACTTATAGGAATCGTTCAGCACAAGACTAAAGAATTTACAAGATTTGGCGTCTACAAATATATATTTATCAAATTTACCTTTAGATATGAAGGAGCAGGTAAAATTTAGAAAATTTACTTGGAATATATAAAGATATTTTTATTGAAAATTAATCAAACATACAATACTCAAACAGCAATTGGAGGAAATATTTAGCCCTTATAAAGTTGTATCTAATCGTATTCTTAGAGACCAAAATGGTACAAGTCGAGGAGTCGGATTTGCAAGGTATACTGATTGATAAATTTCACTTTTTTTTTAATTTAAAAAGTACCTAAATTATATTTAAACAAATATGTTAGGATGGAAGATCGGGATTCTGCATTGGAAATTATTAAAAAATTTAATGGATATCAGCTTCCTGGTGCCAGTTTACCACTTCAAGTTCGTTTTGCTGATTCTTTAGCACAAAAAAAACTTAAAGGACAAACAGCAAAAAAACGTACATGGAGAACTCGTGATTTTACCTCTTTGGGTGGTGTGAGTAAATAATATAAATTAATAATAACACAAGATATTCTATTTTGCTAATATTTCTTTAAAAATAAATAAAATTAGAGAATAATATCACAAGTTCCCGTCACACCCGAGCACATGTTAGGAATGGCAGCTGGATCACCACCAGGACCTGGTGCTTATTTACAATATTTTCCCGAAGGAGTTCAACCAGCCAGGTAAAAATAAATAAAAATATTTTAATCAATTGACATGTTTAACAAAATTAAGTAATAATAATAGAAATAAAATTACATAATTAGTGGATATCCACCTGGCTCAATTTCACCAACATTTGGACCACAATATGCAGCAACTAGATATTATCAACCAATTTATACTGGACCTGTCATTCAACATGGAGTTGAAGGACAAAACATATCAACCAATGTAGCACATATGAATAGTCAGCAACAAGATACAGCGAATAGTGAAACTTCTAATAATTCTAATGGTAATGATGACAGTACAGATGAATTAAGTGAACTTGTTCAACAACAATTGGCAATTGATGATGTCACTGAAAAGGAATCTAGTACTGAAGGAGTTGAAGCAAATTAGTAAAGTGATTTTAGAGTAGAGAGAAAATAGTTAAACTCTGATCAAATTTAACAAATTTTCAATATATTTAAATTTAAATTTTTGTAGTGATTTAATTATTATTTATTGTTTTTTTTTTTTACAAGAGAATTGATAATAATAATAATAAATGCAAAAAAAATAATCATATATAAGTATATATTTATTTATATACAATGAACAACAATAATAGTTATATATAATATATATTCTAATTGAACAATTATTTAGTTTTTATAAAAAATTTTTTTTATTTTTATAGGTGAATTTATATTATTTATAAATATATATATTTTTTATATTTTTTTAATCATTTCAGATTTCACAATATTTACTATTATTTGCATAAAATTCTTTCATCATTTATTATTATTTTTTCTCTCTTTTTTAAATTATAATTATTTTTATTATTATTATTTTATTATTATTATATATTATATAATATTTATATTAAAGTCTATTATTTTTATTTATGATCTAATAACTGATAATTTAATATCAATAATAATTTTTTTTTAATAAATTGTTAATGAATGTGCCGTAATTAAAGATATAATTTTTTTAAAAAAAGAATTAACCCAAATTCTTATATATGTGACTTTGTAATTTGCTAGAATAAAAAAGAAAGTTTTTATTATATATATATATACAAAAATTTCTTTTTCTTTATATATTATTATTATCATCATGATTATTATTACGAGAGAAAAGAAATATATAGTATGAAAAAAAACTATTTGATAAAGCAATAAAATCTTTATATTTTTCAAATAATAAGATTATTCCACATTAGATGTTTTTGATTTTTTAACATCTTCACTATTATTATTATCATTATCTGATTCAAGTGTTCTTTTCTTTTCCTGATTAAATTCGTTGTTTTTACTATCATCATTAATGGCGGTGGTGGTGGTCGTAGATTTTTTCTTAATAAGTGGTGTCAAATCATTTATAATAGTTGATGATGATAATGAATTAATGTTGGGTGTTGTTGTTGATTTTGGAGCAGTTATTATAGATTGTTGTGATTTTACATATTCATCCATCGTCATATCAATTGGATTTAATTTAAGTTCATCATTTGAAGATTTCACTGTTTTAAGGTCTTCAAGCTTTTATAGAATAATTAAATATATATATATATGTGAATAAATAAAAAAATAATATATAAATAATATATAAATAATATAGCTGAATAAGTACTTTAGTTTCCATTTCAACCAATAATTCATCAATCTCTTTTATTTCATCTTCAATGATCGAACTATCTTCATCATCAGTTGTAGCCACTTGCTTTCCTTTGCCGACTTTTTCTTGCAAAGCGATTAATTGTGATTTAAGATTTTTTTTACGATTTTGTAAAACAATTATTGCCTTTTGAACATAATCTATGGCGGATTCAAGTCGACTTCGGTCAGGTAGCAATTCTAAAGCAATAGCCAATTTCCAATAAGTGTTTTAACCAAGTTAAGAATAATTATTATTAACATTATTATTATGTTTATTAACTATAAAATTTTCGTTATTATTATTAAAAAAGGATATGCCTCAGCTAATTGACGGTTATCTTCTGGTAAAAATTCTGATTTGATTTTCACACCTTCTTGATAATCAATTGCAGCTTGATCTAAATTTTCTGTCAAAAAATGGTTTATTTGAATATTTTTATTTTTTTCAATATCAAAATAAAAGGAAATAATATATATATTAATACCAGACTCAAGAGATACATCGCCCAATTTAATGTATATTTCACCAAGAATTAATTTTTTTTCTTTATCTTTTGAATCAATTTTTAAATAAGTGATTCTTGCTAATTCCAAAATTTGCCACGCTAATGTCAAATCATCGTCACTTTGATCATCATTTGAAATAGTTGTTTCAGCTATTGTTTCAGTTATTGCTTGTGCATTTGTGTCTGTTGTTATATCATCAATAGTAGTATTAATAGTAGTATTATCCTTTTTATTATCTTTATCATCATCATCATTATCAACAAGCAAAACAGATGTTGATGAAATTCCACAATCTATTTCTTCAACAAGGTTAACAACATCGACTTCGTCATTTCCATCAGAGAAATCAGGTTCACCTTCAAAGTAAAGATGAGAAGTGTTTGGTTGTTGTTGTAGAAGATCATCTAAATCAAATAATTATTAGTAATGAGTTTATTACGATGTTATTGATTCGAGAATAATTTGATTTATCAGCTTTACCTGTAATAGTATCATTTTTAGATTGTTGTTCAAGTGCATCATTTGCAAGTACTTTATTTTGCACCATTGCATTTTCAAGTAATGCACGCCCGTAATTATATAGAGCTTTTGCATACTCTTCAGAAACATTTCCATAAATTATAGTACTTGAATTAACAATAATAATAAGTAGATAAAATGGGTGAAAAGAAAACGTAAAAATTAAAGATTTATTTATATGATTTACGCGTTGTCAAGCGAGATCAATTTTTTTTTTGTTTTGGTATATAGTATATAAACTTAGCAAGTGTATTATCAATAACAAATACATACGAAAGTTCAGAAACTTCACTAAACTTTTCAATAGCCTTTTCAAACTCTCCTAAATTTAAAGCTTTAGTTCCTTCTTCGGTCAAGTTTTTTATTTGATCCTCAATGTCCATGTTAAACTATTTATATAATTTGTTGAAAATAAAAATTCTCGTGAAACCACACGAATTATTAATTATAATAAAGGGAGAACCCAAAAACCAGTGTACAATAATAAAATATATTGATATATATATAAAATTCAGTATGCGGAATTTGACATTTCTAACCAAATTTGGTTAGCACGTATACTAATAATACAGTCATACCTCTTTTATATCCCTCCTTTTTGTATCAGTACTTTTGTGGGATATAATTGAGGTGGGTTATATCTCAAGCAGTTGATCATTTCATGTGACTTTTAATTTAAATAAAATTTTTATTCAATATTAATATCAATAAATTCCAGTGTTGGCAATAACAGTTATTTAACTTTTGAACTGTCAGTTAAATAACTGGTTCAAAAGTTAAATAACCAATTCAAAAAATCATTTGAGCTTATGAACTTTGGTTCAAAAGTTAAATAACCAATTCAAAAAATCATTTGGGGCATACTGTAACAAAACCAGACAAAGTGAACATTGGTATTACCAAGAATTTCAGGGATCAAAATTTGTAATGTGATTATTAAAATT